>PVKM010006567.1:0-43880 GCA_004027735.1 Carollia perspicillata | reverse complement strand
AAAATGTAAACAATATAATTTTAAGTACTTGCATATAGGCCTATTATGTGCCAAACATTGCGTAAGTCCTTCATTTGAAAATAACATTTAATCCTCTCAATACTACAGTGTAGAAAATACAATTATCCTCTGCCTACCCAGGAGAAAACTAAAGCTTAGTTAATTACATAGTCACACAAGTAAAAAGGTGCTTAAGTGGTGATAAGCAGTTTTTCCCCCAGAATCTGCTCTTTTAATCACTGTGCTATATATAATGCCTTCCATCCTAGAATCTTCTGCCTTTGGTCTAGATGACTAACTTCTTTTTTTTTTAAGATTTTATTTATTTCTTTTTTAGAGAGGGGGAGGGAGGGAGAAAGGGAGAGAAATGTCAATGTGTGGTTGCCTATCACACGCTCTCTACTGGGGACCTGGCCCACAGCCCAGGCCTGTGTCCTATGCTGGGAGTCAAACCAGGGAGCCTTTGGTTCACAGGCTCTTGCTCAATTCACTGAGCCACACCAGCTAGAGCTAGATGACTAATTTCTAATTAAACACAGCACTAGATCCTAATAAAAATTAGACTTTCCATCTCAAGTCATTTTTATGAACTATGTCAGAATTACATTAATTATTTTCCAAACTTGCCAGTGAGCTTGGAACATGATAGCTGCATATTCTCGAGCATGCAGACCCATAAAATCAGTGTGTTTTCACACCACCAAGTGTCCTTCATTTCCTCCTTTCCTTTCCAAATCACACACGAAGGGTCAAGATTCCTGGAAAGCTTAGAGACTTGTTTATAGTTAGCCTTGAATTCACCTAAAACTATATAAGATTAGTGTTGCAAGGCTTCTGAGAGCCTCATAGAAGAAACTACTGCGTGATGTACATGCATATACCCCTCCTTTCAAATATATGAAATCAGAATTTTAACACCATTGTTTTTCACATATGGTGGAAATTATAACATTTGAAATCAATATATTTCAATCACCCACTTCTCAAGGAGCAATGCTTCACTGCACTGGGGAAAAAAAATCTGCTTTTCTTTTTCATTCTGCAGGCTAAATCTCTTCTTTCAGAGAAATTATTTTCAGCTATTTAGTAGTATACGTTCTTCATTTGGAAAGCAATTTATGTTCATGAACTCATAGCCATCATTCACTAATACCGTGGATCGATGGACTTAAAAATCCTGAATTTTCATTAGTTTCTATTTGCAAAGCTAACTTTTATAGTATTTAATCCTTTTAGTTCAAGTTGCTCCTTTTTCTAGGACATTGCATCTAATCATTCTTTTGATAATCTATTATATGTTTCTATCTACAAGATGTCTCTATGCTCCTACTAATGAGAGCAGGTTTTTACAAAAGCCAAAGGATTCATGTATCTGGTGCTAATTATGCCCAGAAAGTTCTCCAATGAGATCATTGGAACTTGTGCCTTGGAACAAGAAGATCAGGAGCTAGTTGCTTGTACAACATGTATATTATTGGGCTCCTGATTTGCACCGAATGGATGTAAACTCTTTATTTCTCGAATATCCTATTATTTGTTTTTTTAATAAGGAGTTTGAATTTTATTCTAAGGCTAATGGAGACCATCAAAAAGTTTTTCAACAGGGAGGGACATGATCTCTGTTACATATGAGAATGACTTCAACAGCTCTATGTCTGTTACCTTGCAGCCCTGCTGTTTATTAGCCCTGTAGTAAAACATTTGCTAACATTATTTAAAGTATTTCCCCTTATAGAATTCATATTTATTCCAAAGTTATATCAAAATCCTCAATCAGGAATTTTTGAACCATGTATTTTCTTGGCAATGTTATCAGTCTAGCTGAATTAGGTTAATAGCCAAGAACTTTCTACAACTTAGCTGACACTGTCACCTACTCAAAAGGTGGTTGAACAGAGAGAAGTAAACAGGTCTTTGAAAAACCCAACATACTCAGTCTAAAAGCTCATATTTTTAACCCACAGGATTTTTTGTTGGACCCTCATTAAACCCTCTATGCACAATTTTAGAGACCCCATAATATTATTTGCTCATTTAGTCCACAGATTAGAAACAGGAAATCAGAATAGAGGAAAGACGTTTGCAAAGAAAAGAAAACAGGCAAATAGTGTAAAGGTCAGAGTATCTTAGAATTGTGCGGAACAACTTGTTCTTTAAGAGTTCTAGCTAACTGAATTATTTCTTTACAAATTAAAATTTCCTTTAAAATATATAAATTGCAAATTTAGTCCATGTTCATCATTTGATAATTACATCAGTAAATCTGGGATTGGCCAGACAAGTACTCTTTCACTGTTATCATTGCTAAATTCAGATTAGTCACGGGGTCTGCCAATGTGAAATCACTATTCCTTCTCCAAAAGCCAACAATGAAAACAAGGAATGACTTGATGATAGATATGGGTATAGATATATAGGTATATTTCTGATCTCTAAGTCCACATACATAACACATTTTTCTCTTATTAAGTTTTACTTATCAAGAACATGTGTAAAAGAAATCTATTTTGCTCATCAAATTGAAAAATGTCTGCATGAAATATTCTTTGGTCCAGTAAATTCTAGTACATGAGAAGCCTTGGGAATAAAAACTTCCTTGTACTACAGATTTCTAGTAATTGACTGCAGAGGTCCTCCTTGAAGAGTGAGGGTCCCAGCTTCACATCAGGCACCCCCAGACCATGTTTTCAGTGTCAGGCAGAAAAGTCCTCTTAACTTCTGGCTGTGAAAACCAACAGGGATTGTGGCTGAGTGAGATGGAGGGCTGCTGGAATCCTAGGTATTCCTCTTAAAGGACCCATGCACAGACTTAATTGGACTCACAGAATCTAGCCAACAACATAACTGAGTCTCCCTCAAACTGGCTAGCACAATTTACCCTGCCCTGGTGATCCCCATAGATACCACCCCACCCAGCTTGGTGGCCTACCTCAGCCCTTTCCAGTGGCTTTTCTACATAAACAGCCTGCCTTAGTTCATGCTACAGACTTTCCTAAAATTTCTCAAAGGTTCACAAACTGAAAACAAGCAGAATCTGGCCTCAGCATGCCCCATACCTCTTGCTGAGTAGCCCTAGGTGTGGCATTAGGGGCAGCCATCTGCAGACTGCTTTGTAGTTCATGCTGGGTGGCCCCAGGCAGGGCACAGACAGCTGACATTGGTCTGTACATCTTGGGAGGCCCCAGAGCCAATGGACCTGGTAGTCAGCTTTGGACAGTGCAGAAACACCACCCGACCACCTTGGAGATTGATATACTCAAGGGGCAGGCTCAATGGGCTCAGAAGCCCTGCTGAAGCCCTGCTCTTTGGGATCAGTGCCTGCACAGATCCTCTGCTGTGGTCACTGCCAGTACTAACTAACAGATTGCTGTCCTGGGGGAAAGTCCCTATTACTGCCATCAATCAAGGCTCGACTACAACAGGAAACTATACACAGCCTTCATAGGGGTGGGGCAACACACCTCAGGGCACAGGCTGTGGTACTGAAGAGGCTGTGCCACTGGGCCCTTCAGGACACTTACCACATAAGGCCATTCTACTAAAACCAGAAGATGTTGCAGCTCTGCATAATGCAAAGAAACAAACAAAGGGAGGCAGCCAAAATCAGGAGACAAAGAAACATGTCCCAAATGAAAGAACAGAACAAAATTCCACAAAAAAGAACTAAATAAAATGGAGCTTTGGCCAGTGTAGCTCACTTAGTTGGAGTGTCATCCTGTAAACTGAAAGGTCATAGGTTCAATTCCCAGTAGGGGCACATGCCTGGGTTGCAGGTTTTGTCCCTGGTTGGGGTATGTATGAGAGTAGTCTGATCAGGTTCATATAAAAGACAAACAGTCGATGTTTCTCTCTCACACTGATGTTTTTCCCAGCTCCCTTCCCCTCTGTCTAAAATCAGCAGGCATGTCCTCGGGAAAAGATGTTTTTTAAAAAAATGGAGATAAGCAACATACCAGATGTCAAGTTCAAAACACTAGTCATAAGGATGCTCAATGAACCAAGGGGAACAGTAAATGAACTTAGTGAGAACTTCAACAAAGAGATAGGAAACAAAAATGGAGATACTAGGCATAAAAAAGAACTAGTCAGAAATGAAGAATACACTAACTGAAATGAAGAATACATTACATGGAATCAACAGTACAGTAAGTGAAGCAGAGGATCAAACCAGCAATTTAGAAGACAAGGAAGCAGAAAACACCCAATTGGAAGAGCAGAGAAAAAAGAATCCAAAAACTTGAGGACAGTGTAAGGAACCTCTGGGATAACTTCAAGCATATCAACATTTGCATTATGGGGATGCCAGAAGAAGAAGAGAGAGAGCAAGGAATTGAAAATCTATTTGAAGAAATAATGACCAAAAACTTCCCTAACCTTGCAAAGGAAACACACATGCAAATTTAGAAAGCACAGAGAGTCCCAAACAAGATGAACCCAAAAAGGCTCACACCAAGGCACATCATAATTAAAATGCCAAAGTTTAAAGCCAGAGAATCTTAAAAGCAGCAAGAAAAAAGCAGTTAGTTACTTACAAGGGAGCTTCCATAAAACTCTTAGCCGATTTCTCAAAAGACACATTGCAAAACAGAACAGATTAGCAAGAAATATTCAAAGATAAAAAGCAAGTACCTACAAACAAGATTACTCTACCCAGCAAAGCTGTCATTTACAATAGAATCAAAGGACAGGTAAAAAGCTTTCTAGGTAAGAAAAAGCTAAAGGTGTTCATTACCGCCAAACTGGTATTGTAAGAAATGTTAAAGGATCTTCTTTAAGAAGAAGGAGAAAAAAGAAAAGATTAAAATTATAAATAATAAAATGTTCACTACAGTATTTTTTGCAATAGCCAAGCTATTGAAGAATCTAAGTGTCCATTAATAGATGAATGGATAAATAAACAGTGCATATAGACAGTGGAATATGACTCAAAAAAGAAAGAATGAAATCTTGCCGAGGGTATTGTGCTGAGTGAAATAAGCCAGTCAGAGAAAGACAAATGCCATACGACTTCATTTAAATAGGAATCTAAGAAACAAAATAAACAAGCAGAACAGAAACAGACTCATAAATACAGAAAAGATTTTGACTGTTACCAGATGGGAGAGGGGTTGGGGAGTGAGTGAAAAGGTGAAGGGTTTAAGAAGTACAAATTCATATTTACAGAATAGTCACAGGGGATGATATAAAGTACAGCATAGGGAATATTGTAATAACAACATAGGGAATTTGTACAGTGTCTGATCGGTACTAGATTTATAGGAGTGATCACTGCTTAAGTTAACTAAATGCCTAATTAGCAGAGTATACACCTGAAACTAATAATATTGTACATCAACTGTAACTGAAAAAGAAAAACAAAAAGTATAAGCAATAACATGAGAAACATTTCTGAAAAAAATGAGTGATAAGTAATTTGTTTCTTATTGTCAACAAACTTGTACCAGGCATTACTGTGTCCTGGGAATTTCATCCCTATATAAGATCTCATTTAATCCTCACAACAACTTGTGGGATACTTTCTGACCCCATATGGAAACTGGGGCATATACCTGAATAACCATATGTAAGACAAAAACTGATGACTGTCGTAAGCAAGGTACAGAGGTACATGATAACAATACAGAAGAAAAAATTCTTTGTACTTAGAAAAATTTTTTAAAAAGCTCAGTAGTAAGTAACAGTAGGATTAGATCTAGATGGGGGGAGGTATTTCTAATCCACTCCAAATCCTATGACTCCTCTTCCCTTTAGTTGTATATTACTAGTGTTATTCCTGAGTTAAATAAATAAGAAAAAGGTGATACCTTGGCAAATGTAAAACAGGAAGAGATAGAAGGATAGAGAATATGTTAAATACCTAGCAAGGGCTATGAGTGAAAAAGAATAATGTGATAGTGTGGGGTTTTTTTGTGAAAAAGATTATGAAAGGTGAAAAGAACCAAGATCTTATTCCTAATGAGTGAAAAATAAGATTGGCGGGTAGGAACGTTATTGTTTAATGCTCTCTTGCTAGAACCACCAACTGAGACCATCAAGGTAGTATGGTTCATTTGTTGCCTGAGTTGACCTAATTAGTGTCTGGGGTAATCTGTCTTCTAATCATATGGATAGGAAATTTGAGGCTCAGATGCTGATTACTTAAGAAATAATTATGAGCCCTGGCTGGTATGGCTCAGTGGACTGAGCACCAGACTGTGAAGCAGAGGGTCACCAGTTTGATTTCCAGTCAGGCACATGCCTGGGCTGTGGGCTAGGTCCCTGGTTAGGGGAGCTCGAGAGGCAACCACAAATTGATGTTTCCCTTCTCTCTTTCTCCCTCCCTTCTCCTCTCTCAAAAAATAAATAAAATCTTTTTAATAAAAGAAAGAATTATGAGGATAAAGTAGGAAGTGCTTCATCTGTGGACAGTTTGAACAAGGCAGCCATTTTGATGGTGACAAGGTGATCTTCCCACCACAGGCACACTAAGAGACCTTGTCTGTGAGGGAAGTATTTTGTGAGATCATTCTGGCTGCACAGAGCCCAGCCTATTGACTTCTTTCACCATTCCTGGAGGGGCAGTGTAAATTTTCCCAACATCGGCCCCCAGTGTGCAAGCGTTGATTAATGTGAATATATTCACTATTTATTACTTATGCAAATAAGACTGACCCCTAATAGAATCAAAATAAGCATATTTTTCTCCTTTCTTTCCAAAAAGTTTATATCAGTATCTCTGCTTCTTATAAATGGATTCTCTATAATCTGGTGATTCCTTTCAAAACTGCATCCTCTCAAATTGGCAAGTCATGTCTGAACTAAGGTCAGTTCAATATATTAAAGTGACCTTATGTTTCTTTCTTCACAGAGCCATAATCAGTTGACAGTTGTCTGTTGCTGGTTTTGTTTTTTTTTTTTTTAATCCTCACCCAAGGATTTTTTTTTCATTGCTTTTAGAGAGGGAAGAAGGGAGTGAGGAAGAGAGAGAAACGTCAATTGGTTATCTCCTGTCCACGCTTGGACCAGGGACCAAACCCCCAACCTAGGTGTGTGCCCTGACTGGTAATCAAACCTGCAGCCTTTCTGTTATGAGACAAGGCCCCAACCAGTTGAGCCATGCCCGAGCAATTGACAATTTTTTAATAGCCTGAAAGAGTTCCTATAACTCCTCTCAATTTCAGGATAAATACAATAGGATAATGAAATAAGTTCCAAAAATGACTTTTTACACATTCTCTTTATACCAGAGATTGTTCTAGACCTAAGGGGATGCAATGATACCACGAACAGACTCTCAAGAAGTTTGCAATCTAGCCCAGAAATATATATGTAAAAAATAAATGTCATGCTAGGCAGTAGGATGTAAGAGGTATACTAGGGAAATAAATTCTGACTTGGCTGACTCAGAGAAGAAAGAAACAGTTGGCATTGAACTAGAAGCATTAAAAGGATTAAAATAGTAAAGAATTAGATGGAGGCAGAGTTTGAATAGAAAGTTTGCCAGAACTGTGGGAAATTGGGCTCCTATTGATGTGGTGAATTACTTAATAGAGTAGAAATTCAAGGGTAAATTTACATCAAGAATTTACTTTAAATTCCCTTTAAAGTATTTACTTTTAAAAATTTACTTTAAATTATTTATTTCCATATTTTCAGTTTTTACTATTATGATCCATCAAGACATCATGACCAAAATATGTCTTATGAAAAATGAAGCTAATTTTAAACAATTTTTGTGTTCATTTCATCAAATTTTATAATTTTGCTTTTTCTGATTCATTTCATTTTTGTTTTATTTTTCCCTACATCTTATATATTTTTAAATCCCAATATATTCTAATTAATAATTATCATAAACCATATTGGAATGATCAGATCCTTCAGATTAGTTTTAAAATAGGAAATTAAGTAAAAATATAATTGGCTTTAAAATTCATACTCCTATTATGGTAATCATTAAACTTCTGTGTAACCCCAAACTTCAAGTTCCTGCTATGCACTGAAACTTGTTTAAGTTTATTCAGAATAGTAGTATGTTGTGCAGGGTGAGGAGCTGAAGCAAAATATAATGCTGTAGTCCAGAGATCTCCTGTCTCTCAGCTAATCTAGCACAACATTAAAGGTGGTGACAATTCTTAGTGTGAGATCTAAATGAAATACTCCCCTTGAGTGAAAAGCCATGCTGTCATTGTTACTTTTATTATTTTCCTGAGTGGGAATATTTGGTATTCCCTATGTTTGAGTAAAGACAACTGCAGTGGTTCTCAAAGATGATCATGTGTCAGAATCACCTGGCAGTCTTGTTGGGCAGACAGCAGGATTCAGCCCTCAGGGCTGGAGTGCAACGTGAGGATGTCCATTTCCAACAAGACACCATAATGCTGATGCTGCTGGTCCAGGGCTGCTCTCACCTAAACAATGGTTGTGCATATATGTGTCTACATATCTAGATATACACACACACATATATATGCACACATATATACAATAAATATATATATATACACACATATCCACATAAATAAGTATGTACTTTTTAAAAGAAATACTTGGCTATGAAGAGTGTTTTTATAAAGATACCTGTGTGCATGTGCTCCATTCAACCATCTTTAATCTGCAGTCCTTTTGTAGTTTTTTTTTTTGTTGTGTTTATAACCTCTTCTATCCCATAGTGCTGTTTTGATGTGCAAAGCTGGCAAAACCAATTCTCAGCTACTGGGAGGTTTAAATGCTGAAGTCAAACTGTCAATAGAACTCTGCCTGGGTGGATTTAATGCCAGGAAGGTAGATATACAATCGGCATTTCAATAAGCTACTTTGCTAAGCTTTAATAACACAAATTCTATTAATCTTGGAGTCCTGATTAAAATACAAACAAGTGAGGAAATTGCTAACGTTAACTAAGCCCATTTTGCATATTTATTGCTATCCCTTTTAATTTGTAAGAGCATGGCAGGCTGTGTAATGAAATCTATTCTCTACTGCTAGGCCTTTGACGTTGCCTTTCCCACTCGTTTCATGAGATGCAGATGCCTGATGTGGCTTTCACAGCAGCTTACCTTCGTTTGCAGAAATTGTAAACAGTTTTTTAAAGTGCAGACTTTCTGTCATTTCTTATCTTTCTCATGTTTTCCTATATTGTTTATAACCTGTTTTCAGAGTCCAAAAATTTTAACTCTCTTTCTTACTCCACCAAAATGAAAATCATATCTACATGTATTTAACTTTTTGTTTTAAAAAGAAATGCTCTATTTCATTGGGTTAACTAGTGCATTACAGATTTTAACTATTTTAACTCAGAATCATCCCTCACACAATTATATATCTAAATTTAAAAGATAACCCTGAAAAAAATAAAACAATATAAACAAGCAGGGTGTGGGGAGTATGAGAATGTAGAACTTCAGAAACATGAGGACCACTTACCAACCCAGAAGATGGTCAGGCTCTCAATGACTGAGGTAAGGGTGTGCCTAAAGCAGGAGATGGAAAAGCTGTAGTAAAGATATAGGTAGGACAGACTAAATAGGTAGGACAGACTAAATAGGTAGGACAGACTAAAATTCCCAGTTTCATCACACAATCGTCTTTGAAGTTGAACTTAAGATGAACTAGGGTAGATAATCCATAAATACAAAATATAAAAATATAAAAATCAAATCACACACTTTTCCCCCTTTTATAAGATCATGTAAATTTATAGAAGACAAGGTTAAAACTACATATCTCACTTTAATGTGGAATTAACTGTGGAATTCTTTAATATGGAATTAACTGTGGAATTCAAGCGTAGAACTGCCTTCTGTGGCATGAATACTCTAAAACTGCTTGCAGTGTTTGTATTTGAAGACTATAAATTCTATTAATTCATTGAACAATATTTCTTAAGCAACATCTATGTGTCAAGTGTTAGGTGAAGGAAATACAGCTGTGAACACACATCCCTTGCTCAGCCTGGTGGTTAAAACATATTAATAAACACCGCATAGCAATGATACATGTTGACCGTGGAAAAAGGAGACGCCATGGAACTATGATAACAAGGATGTACCAGAGAGTCCTAGGCACAGTCATATGGTGCTCCTGCAAAACTTAGGGAACCCTGATGTAGAATTCAATTTAAATTATAAGTAAAAAATAACTTAGTCTCATCTGTATATCCTTTCCTCTAGCAACACTTGCAGAGAAGAAATATGTTCCTTTAACCTTTGAAGAGGTTATTTTCTCTTTCAACAGAAGGGGGGAAAGCTACAGATCAGAACTAATTGTTCTGTGATTGATTAATACTTTCCCTCCCATTGCTACATACAGCCGGGATGACATGCATTGTACACACAACAGGAGGTAAGAGAGTCAATCAATTAAGGGAACAATTAGTTCCAGTTTCCACAATTTATTTGAGCTTGTAGATGAAATTGCCTGAAAATATTAAGAACATTAAAGCTCAGTGATGAAACCTAAAGAAACAAATTTATATTCGAATTTTAGAGGCAGATGCTTAGTTGACACTGCTCTTCTGCAGATAGGCAACGCTAATGCAATAACAATTACAGTTTGGCAACAATTAATAAATAGACTGTCAAAACCAGTCAAGTTGCGTTCGTAGTTTCGGAAGGCTGCTGATTTTAACTTTGATGTGATGTGGATGAGTGTTCCTGAAAAGCTCAAATTATTCATTAATTTAGAGGATGCCATTCTGTGAGTCTTAGGTCAGGAATATTCAGTGCTACCTGGCATCTTCTTCATTTACCTGGGGTCCATATTTAATTTGTAATTGTGTTTAGAAAAATGAAGTATGTAGGAATATTCAAAGACTTGTAAGACTGATAAACTTACAACCAAATAAGAATGAGTCACTTTGAAGTCATAGAATTTGATGGGATCCTCAGGCCACATCAAATTCTAGAGTGAGTTGTTTGTGTTGCAATACCACAATAAAACTCAGGTGGGGCTGGAAATCAGGGTAACCCACTAGCAGTGGCCTAGCTCTGGGTGCACTCAAAGTTGCTTCCTATGTGGAATAATCTGGAGGTCTTAGGAGGAAAGACTGAAGTCCCTGGCATCCAGCCAGTGAGAGCACAGAGAGAAATCAAAATGGTCAAGAGCATTTCATTTAACACAGTGAAAAAAGCAAAATATTCAAAAACTTGAATACAAATTCTATTTCTTTAAAGCAAAATATAAGGAGGAGTTTTAAGCTTGGAGATTAGTCTATCTTTACTTAATAGTGATCAAAGCTACTTCAGCCCAAAATAATATCCCCAGTCAGGTTTACATTATCTCCTAGTTTGTCCAGATTTCAGGAAAGAAATAAAATACTAATATTAACATGTATTTTTATTGCCTGAAACAATGCCTGGTGAATAATAGAACTCAATAAAAATTTGGCTGAAAAAATGAATGAGGAGGAGATTGTGCTGAGAGAAGAGTGGGCGGAGGCTTGCGGGTAAAATATCCTTCGTCCAGTGTAAATTTATTATTAATCTTGGGTAATAGCCTCAGGGACTTGTGATTTAGTTGAGGAGATAGTAAGGCTTGTACGCAAATGCTGGGTGACAATGGATGTGCTATAGGAATGGGGAAGGCAGAAAGTACCTTACTGGATGTAGGATTTGCAAAATAGGTTGCTGCCTTTTCCTCATTGATGATTCCCTTCGCTGTGCAAAAAACTTTTCTAGTGTTTGATGTAGTCACGTTTATTTATTTTTGCTTTTGTTACTCTTGCCTAAGGAAACTGATCCAAAAAAAAGCATTGCTAAGACTGATATCAAAGAGCGTATTGCCTATGTCTTCTTCTAGGAACTTTATGGTTTCAGGTATAATATTCAAATATTTAATCTGTTCTGAATTTATTTTTGTATATGGTTTGAGATAGTGGTCTAGTTTCATTCTTTTGTATGTAGCTGTCCATTTTTCCCAACATAATTTAAAAATTTTTTTTTAAATACATGTATTGATTTTAAAGAGAGAGGAAGGAGAAAAATGAAAGAGAGAGAGAAACATTGACTGGTTGCCTCCTGTACACTCCCTGACTGGGGATTGAACCTGCATCCTAGATATGTGCCCTGACCATGTATCAAACCCACAACCTTTTTGGTGCATAAGACTATGCTCCACCCAGGCAAGCCATCAGGCCAGGGCTGTTACTTTGATAAATAAATAATTTCCTGCTAAAAATTTTTTTCTGTTGGATATCAAATAAGACAGCTAAAGAATAAGGAAGGAAAATAAAACATCACTGATACCCAGAAAAACAAGGTAATACTAACAGAGAAAATTATTTCTAAATATTAAATTTACTTCTAGACTAAAACAGAAAGACTTTATCTCACACCAGTTTGCCTAACCTTTAAATAAAAGTCTTGAACAAATTTGTTACAAAATTCCATTTTGTAATTTAATTCTAGCAATGAACAATGGGGAAAAGCAAATTGATATTCTCAGCGTTTATGGCGGTTTAGTACTTATATCAACTTTCGAGCTCTAATTGATTTTACTAATCCCTTTAGTTAATGAATAAGGAAATGAGAACTAGGGCGGGGGGGCAGGGGGTCGGATCTATCAATTGCAGGTACAGTGGTATAATATTGTCAGTGCAGAAGTGACCCCACGCTATCGAAGTGATCTTGTCAGCACTGCTTTGCTATCTTGTTAATATTGTAATTTCTGTTTTATGTTCTTCATAGGGGAAAACGTCTCACAGTTAATCTCGATAGGACTGCTGATTCTAAACTCTCTAAAAGACATTGACTTGGCAGTGGCCAAATATTTTAATATAAATTGATTTAATGCAATACACAGAAAACAAGTATTTTATTTATATAAATGGTTTCTTTGTGGAATTACACTAAAATTATTTTGAAACAGCATGATCCCTCTCTGGACAGTATTAGAATTTCATGCTTAAATCAGTTGAACATTAATTTTTGTATGATTTTTATGGCTTAAGCAATAGCATAAATATCTACCTTTGTAAGTGTCAGGGATTAGAGATGTAGATAAAAGCTTCGGAAACAAGATGTACGTGTGAAAGATGACAGAATGATCTTGAGGGAAATAATTGCTATATCTTTTCTCCCTTTCATTTGTATTCATAAAGAAAATACTTAAACCTAACAACAGACATTTTCTTTTAATCTGGTTGATAAGAGAAGACTTGGACCTAAATTACATACATAACCCATTAAATGCCCAGACATCATGAAGACAGGCCTATTTAAGAAGGGGGAAGCTTGCATAAATTTTTAGAACTACAAACAAACCTTATAGAGTGGCATTCTGAAATCCACTGACATTCTGATACTGATTTCCAGACTTCCTTCACCAAGGACAGGCTTGACATCTTTAACCAGCATGACCAAAAGAAGAGGCTCAAGGACAGTAGAGACTCCAGAGATTGTCGTCTAAGTTCTTTTGATCCACTCTGATGCCACAGTATTCTTACATCATCTGAAATGCTGCTTCCTCATTCAGAACCATATGCAGTCTCTGATGACGGACTTTTTCAAAGCACCATCTTAATGAGCTGATTTCTAAGAGACTTTTCTTTTAACACCCTCTGCAAAATGAGAGCTGGATCCTTTACTTGTTTTGAATAATAGCAGAATTTTGCAGCTACATGTTCCCCTCTTTGAACACTGAGTGCTCTGTATTCGTTCTCTCCCTAGCAGCTGCCTTCTCTCTCTTCACCCTCAGCATTTGGGGATGAAAAAGACTGAGTAACAATGCGTGCCCAATGCTGTGTAGGCTTTAGGTTCACGCAGGATTTCAAATGAGCCTGCATTTACACTTGAAATTCTCTTTCCAAATACCCATTGTCCCCAGACTTGAACTCAATCTTATGTAACATGCATAACTTGGAAATGCATCCCGAACCTACTCATGACACCAAAGAAAGTGAAGAATCATGGGCAAATTCACTTACGTTGTTACGTTTCACTCTGTCATACAGAGAAATGCAATATTTATTGATACAAATAATTATGAATACATTACCTTAAACTATCAAATTCTTACCATGCTGTGGTAGGGATGGAGATGTTGTGTTGAGTATTGCAAATATAAATATGACTATGACTTTATCCCAAAACTCAAGGGTCTCAGAGGCCAGTGGGCAAAATAGATATGTAAGCAGGTAATTGTGATATAATTCTAGAAACGCAGTAAAAATTCATAAAAGTCCTCATCTTCTCCCTTTTCCAACATAAGGGAAAGGAGTCTTTTTATATATTAAAGAAAAGAGGGATGACATGTTTTCCTTAGAAGTACATATAGATGAGCTTTTGTTCTTGGTGGCTTCTTAACCACAGAGATTATTTTTGCTTCCTTCCAAATGCTATTTGAAGTAGTAGAAAAGATTTGAAAAGAAAGATGTTCAGCACATAAAACTCTGAGCAGGATGAAGGTAACTTAATGAGAAATTTGAAAAATTTCCAAAGGATAGAAAGCATTTTATAATAATTGATAAAGAAACCAGAACTGAGAAAACTGTGATCCAGATGTACTTGGCAAAAAAATGTACTCCCAAGAGGAAACACTTTCCACAGCTGGACCTAGATATTCTAACAAATTGATCAGGAATTTTGCCTGGAGAGTAATTGCACTGAAAAAAAAAAAAAAAACATGTTAATGGAGAACTACCTACTCACAGCTGGGCAACTGGCTCCAATTTATACCGAGGTACTAAGGGTCACTCTGAGAGCCTTCTGTGTGATGTGGGGAGGATTCTGGGAAGCAATTTAGAACCAAAAGAAAAGCAAAACAGGGTATTCTGGATTCTAAAGGAGTAAGAAAACAAGAATAGCTCCTCTGCCAGAAAAAAAAATACAGTCCATTGCCAGAGAAATGCTTCTCTACCTTGATAATGGAGTTAATTCCTAGCCTCCTTATTACTACCTGCCCAGGCATCTAGAGGCACATCGGCTCATACACTCTAGCCAGGTACATCAAGTCTCCAGTCAAGCCCTTCATTCATAGAAGAGGCTAATTGGGGAAGGAGACTTGTTCAGTTTAGAGGACATTCGCATCAGTCACTAATATTTATCAACATGAGATTCAAACACAGATGGCTTCAGAGCCCCTGTTTTTTTTTTCTAATATGTAAGTGTTCTAAACATTCATTGGCCCAGTCCCCATAACTTACAAACCAGCCCTCCAACCTATGTCATATTTCCATTATTTTTTAAAAGATTTTATTTATTTTTAGAGAGGGGAGGGCAGGAAGAAAGAGAGGGAGAGAAACAGCAATGTGTCGTTGTGTCTCACATACCCCACACTGGGGACCTGGCCTGAAACCCAGGCATGTGCCCTGACTGGGAATCTAGCAGACGACTGTTCATTTCGCAGGCCAGCACTCAAGCCACTGAGCCACACTAGCCAGGGCCGCATTTGCATTATTAAAGAAGATTCTTTGTGTAAGTCAAAAAAATATCCAAATGGCGAGCCATCTGCCTGGGCAAATGATGAAAAGTTAAAAAATCAGGGAAATGTATTTTGGAACCAAGCCATTACCACATGGGTCAGCCAGTCATTCCATGTAGTCATCCTTAGATCTGTCACTGGCTCTCTGATTCTCAGAACGGGTTCTTTTCTGAAGCCATAGGGCCTCCAGAAAACTCACAGATTTCAGGCTGATGTTCGTACGGCTTTAGTGGAGCCACTAATGCTAGGAAAGGGAAGTCCCATGTAGGTACTACATGGAAGTTGGGCTCCTAAATGGCTGACTACCTGTGAGTGTCCTGCAAAGGCTTCCCAGAGCCAAAGAGCTTCAGAAATTCTAGCCTGTTTCACAGGGTATCCTAAAATATTTCTTTGGTAACAGCTTTCATTTTGTTTAAAATTTGATAAATCTGAAAATATACTTAGATTCTATTCCATAGAGAAAGATGAACAATTTCCATCAAGAAAGAGAATTTTTTTTCATTTCTTTGAGTCTAATTGATATTGCTCTGAGACCAGGAGAGGGCAAGGCAGAGAGGTAGACAGAAAAAGTTGGCCATATTCCAGGATCTGGCCTTTAAACTGAGAGGCTCAGAAAACTGTTTTGAAAGTCATCTCAAATGACTTTGGTATGACTAATGCTAACCAACATGCAAGGGAGTAATGTGTAAACAAGAATGTCAGTATTTGTTTAGGGACTGGACATGGCATCTCTCACCTGGGCATCCTCTCTTAGTAGAGAAACCTACATTTTAAATAATACATCATTAACCTCCACAAATCAGAGTCAGAGGAGCTACTTGCATCTAGCTCTGTAACAGGGATATATTTGCTACAGAATAAGACTGTTGTTGTGGTTGTTGTTATTATTATTATTAACATTGCATTAAGACAATTATCAACTACCATTGAGTGCCTGCTGTGTGCTTACTAACATCACCTAATTTTATGACAAATGTATAAGCTGAATATTATTATATATTTTTTAAAATGAGAAAACACTGGCTCAGAATGCAAATAACGTGCTTTTCTTTTCATAGCTGAGAGTCAGAACTGAGATCTGTCTCAAGCCAGCAATCCTAGAGCTCATCCATGCTCAGCAAGGGCCTCCCTTACCTGTCCCACTCACGCCTTGTGACAGTCTCCTGTCCCCTTGATGGGTTTGATCTTTTTTATACCCTGCTTCCTATACTTCATTATGAATTATCCCTACTTTAAGTGTGTTATTATTTTCAACTTTGCAACTTTAAACTCTCCAGTAGAGCTACATCTTGTCTCTTTTTGAAGAATGGTAGCCTTAAAAATTCTGTGATTTAAGTAATCTTTCATACTTCAGTTTGATTTTATAATTTTACTTCATTAAATGCAATGATTCTTTGCTAATATTTCTGATTTTTCTTTCTTTCTTTCTTTTTTCCATGAAATTTTGATACAATCTTTTGGTTTGGGTTTTTTTTTTCCCCTATTGATTTAGTCTTTGATTGCAAATGCCCCTGACTGATTTCTAAAAACAAAATCTCCAGTAAACAACTAGGACTCTATTAAGTCATATCTCCTATTTCATTCTGTATTCTACCTTCTATAATGAGGGGGATTTTTCAGTTGATTGAAATCATCACTCATGTTTTATTCCTGTTACCATCATCTTTACCTTAGTAAAAAAATGCTAGTTTATCTATAATATTCAGTTGTGAATTTGTAATAGTATACCCTCACTCTGAGATGTCTCCTTAGCCAGTTGGATATTAATTGAAATTTATTCATTGATATTACTTGTCTTAAGGAAAAGCAGTTGACTGTCAAGGGGGCATGGAAGAAAAAAATTAGCTAAATATAAACATTTTATCCCAACAAATGCTTCACAGTTTATAACCAGACCAATGAAACAAACTTGAGGTTCTAATCATCAATAATCTTGACCTACACAACAGGAACACTGCCGATCTTCCCTGTGTAAGCTGCTTTGCAAAAGGGTAGAGGCATTAAGCCCAACTGTTGGCTAAAATGATAGTTTACAAATGGCTATAAAAAAGGAGAAAGGACTCGTGGACATGGACAAACAGTATAGTGATTGCTGGAGGAAGGGAGTACTAAATGGTAATGGGAAAAATACAATAAAGATTACATCAAAAATAAAATGGAAAATAAAAATAAATTAAAAGGTTATACATAGTATTATTTTATCGAAGTCATTTTTTTTTCTGGTGCACTGTTCCCAGAAGTACTGTGATACTGGGTCTATGTGCAGAGTGGATGGAGTAAGCTCCTATTCCATCTCCCAGCTTGAGAAGGCCTCATATTTTTCTAATAATGCTTAAATGTGAGATGGTGACTCAGTATAAGAAAGTTGTTAAGTTCACTTTCTTAAGTGGTATGAACTGGATTTGTCAACAGTAAAAAGACAAAAGTCCTTCATAGATATATCCCTAACTTCATCAAATATTAATTTGTTGGAGATGGAGAAAATAAGCCATTTCTTATTAAGAGACAAAAGAAAAAGAGGATGAGAAAAAGCCAAAGAAACACTTGGAGATTATAAAACATAATAGAAATAATAGGTTCCTTCCAATACTCGACTCCTCCTGATCTACTTCTGAAGCACTCCAAGGGGATCAAGGCATAGTTGTGCTCTGTCCCCTCACTCACCACTTCGATTAATCATGGGCACATCAGAAGGTAGGGCATTCAATTTGAATATCAGGTACAAAACTGGAACGTTACCCAAACTTTCAGATCTTTCAAATTAGATGGAACCAATAAAAAAACAAATTTTCTTTTCTTCAAGTCATATTTATCTAGCACCATAGGACGCAGGGCAATGAACTTCACAATTCATGGATGTAAGGAAGATACAGTGCTGTCCTAAATAGGAGAAAATGTAATGAGTGTCTCTTAGACTTACTAAGAATTAAAAACTAGGGGTCCAAGGCACACACAGGTAAAGTGTATTAGCAAGAGGCCAGGTTGTCATAGCATAGAAAATAATCCCATAGATAAAGTAAAAATGTTTTTGTTACTGTGGAAATCAGAAGATGAATTATTTGCATATGTTTAGCCTAGGCTGCAATCAACAGCAAATGCAACATAAGATGGATTAAACCATAAGAAAAATGTATTTTTTCCCACTGCAAGAAGTTCCAAAATGTGGTGTTCGTAGTGTTGGGTAATACGGCAGCTTAATGTCACCACGCGAGTCCTGAAACTTCACACTTGGGGTTTTGCCATCCATGAAGTATCAGCCTTCTGCTTTCCTGGCTTCTCTCATTATCTCACCATGACCACAAGTAGTTCCAAGTACCACATGCAACCACCGCCACCAGCAGAAGAGACATGACTTCCTGTGTGTAAATTTTTAAGAGCTAGGAAAACTTTACCAGAAGTTACCCAAATAGACTTCCTCTTATATCACAACAGGCCCAAATTAGATCTTGCTTTTTGCCTGAACCAACCATTGGCAAAAAGAGTGGGGTTACCATGACTGGCATATAGACTAAGAAAATTTACCTATGTGTAGGGGAAAAGGAGCCATATTGCCCAGGGAAAAAAGATAGGCTTTATCTTAAAAGGAAGGAACAGCTGTTCCATAAGGAACACATGATTTTGGTTTTTATTTTGTAAATTGTGGATATTGTTCATGTCTCATGGCCCCAAATTAATTCATTAGCACACAATATAAGGCAGAATTCAAGAAGAAGAATAAGCCAAATCACCACTCTCTATACCTCATGTCTGATTATATTTAGCATATAAATTGAGACTTTAGGCCCAAATATATTCAGATATTTTAAATATGAATGGTTTTCTAGGCCTGGCCCATGTGGCTCAGGGGTTGGAGTGTCATCCCTTAACGGAAAGGTGTGGACTCAATTCCTGGTCAGGGCACATGCCTAGATTGCCAGTTGTCTCTGGTCCCAGCACATACGACCCACAGTCTGCACATGTACGATCCCAGTCCGGGCTTGTACGGGAAGCAACTGATGGATGCTTCTCTCGCATTATCTTTCTCTCTTCCTTCTCTCTCCAAAAAGCAATGAAAAATGCCCTCAAGTAAGGATATAAATAAGTAAATAAATAAATCTATCTCAGTGGTTTTCTACACGGTGTATTACCTCAGAACAACCTCCCATAATCATTTACACTGGAGCATACATCCCCGTGCAGCAAATGGTGAATAAACTACTTGAAATTTACCCAAAGCACCAAGTAACATGTTGGATACATTGTAGCCACACAATTTATTCATTCATTCAACATTTATCTATTCATTTCTTAGCAAGGCAGAATTCCATGGTCCCTGGAGCTATCCTGTTTCAGCTCAAACCCTCATTCCAGCACTTACTAGCTGTGTAACCTTTGGCAAGTTTTCTCATCTAGAATAGAGAGATAATAGTATTGCCTGACTCATGGGGTTTATTTTGTGAACATTTAATAATCTTGAATGTTTAAAGTCCTTATAAAAATGTCTGCCTAATAGTACATGCTTATTAAATGTTAACTCTTTTTATTTATTAATATGCTCTTTTTAACTGTATACTGCAGAATTTTTCACATTTACCACAATGTGAACCATGTATGGATCGATTTAAAAGCTTTGCTTCTCTGTGTGAAAAAAACAATAACAGTTTGAATAGTTTGATGAAAAGGGGCCTTCGAATCACAAGCTTAGATTTTTATCTCAAGTGCCTACAGTTCAGAAACAGCAAGAGTTCAGAGCTGAGTTTCTGCAATAATGGAGAATGAAAATTCTAAAGTATTTGTCTGTTGCTTCAATGGAAAACATTCTGAGAGCCAATTGGCTTGATGCAGCTAAGCTGGATCTCTTTAGTAACTTCCAAAAGCATCCAGTTTCATCTGACTCTACAAAAGTTAAAGAGAAGTCACTTCGATTAGTATGTACACAATGAGCACTGTTATGAAAGCTTGTTAAATGGATCTGTGCCAGATTTCGATTCCACCACTGGGTTTCTCTGTCTACCTTTTCTATCAAAGGAGAAGGAGACAAGACTGACTCTTCCTGTGCCATTTCTAAAACACTACAAAATGTACTTGAAGTCTTTATGATAAATTTGAAAAGGGTATTTTTTATATCTTTTCTTGATCATGACCCTGCTGTTTTTACTAAAATCTTGGGAGGCCCTTTAAAGCCAGAAAAGTTCTTTGTTGAGAGGTACTTTTAAAATAAGGGTCAATTTTGAAGCTACAGTGGTAAAATAGTCCATTAATAGAAAAGTGAGTGCACAATAAATGAGTTAGAAAAAAGTAAAATCATGAATTCATTATTAAATGCTTCAGCTCTCATAATTTTCAAGGTCTGTTTTGCTATTGTAGGTCAAAAATTTTCAATTTTGTATAAGACCTCTTGTTTTTTCTGTATTATTTTTATAGTAAATAATCACCTGGGTTTTGACTTGGGTATGGTTTATATCTTTCCATTCTTTTATTCTCTGTATTATAGGTCTGGGGGGGAAAATAAGGTGGCAAAACATAATTTTCATCTGGCTCATGGGTTTATTTTTATTTTAGTTATTTCTTCTGAAATTTATATTGACTACAATTGTTAAATATAATTGTGATTGATTTCTGGGAATGAAAAACTATTTAAAATTTTGTAACATTTATTACTTTATTATCCATTATTCATAAACAATGCTCATGTTTTCTCTTCATTCTTCGGGAAATCTGTGTTTCATGTACTCTAAGAAACCATTAACTGTAATAAGATGCACCAGTATTTTATATACCACTATGTCAAAAGTGGTTTAATAGCACTTGAATTTTTATTTTGTATTTATTGAAAGATCATTTAGAGTTATTTAAACAGATTTCATTGTTATCACTCTTGTACATTAAGAGGAAAAGCAGATTGGTTAATTAATTACTAAATTTCTGAATCTGTTCTCAACTCAGTTAATGATGCCTATCTTTCTTATAAATACTAATTATTTTCCCTGGTGCCATCCAAACCGTTGGATAAAGAATTTCTTTAAATATTGCTCCACTGTTGCCTTCAAAGTCTTTCAAACTACTTGAGTCTCATCCTGCTCGTTTTGACGTATAAGCTTACAATAGAAAGCTTCAGACCACAACCTGGGTTTAGATCCTCCCCTCAAATGGTCCTTAAGGGATTTGTTGACTGGAACATCAGTGGGAATAACAAGCCAGCTGAGCGTGCACAGGGCTGGCAGAAGTGATAGTAAGATGTCACAGATGATAAGGAAAATCCCCATTTCAGAGATGTAAAAATATGGGAAAGTAACACATTTGAAAAAAATTATCCAGTTGAATGTTTTGATCACTCAACTATCAATTAGTCTCCATGATGTTTTTCTAAGCCCACCCAGTGGGAGCCCCCACATCACCCTATAACATCACTTCTGTCACTCTTCCATGTGCATGTAGATATGAATGCGGAGCAGACTTAGTAACAGAATCCACTACTACTGGCTATAAATTCAAATATTCCATAAACTACAAAGCCCAGGGAACCTATGAAGGTTTAACTTCTCATTATGCCTTCTTGATTATAAGGTACAGATATTCAGATTAGTATCAATGTAGGGCTTTCAGAATCCTGCAACTCAGAGCTGAAAACCAGGCCGAAGACAACATGGCAATCAGAGGACTGGCATTGCACAGTGGTCACAGATGTGAGCCTGAGATCCACTGTGCCGGGAGCCCTGCTGGCCCCAGCCTCAGCTCTGTGACATGAGCATGCTTCCTCTCTACGCCTGTTTCTTCAGAGTGTGCCACGGCTGAAATTCCCAAAGGAGAAAATCTTACTGGCCTCACTCGCCTTTTCATGCCCTGCAGTGTCACTGGTCTCGGGCCAGTATCCAAGTGAGCTGTCCCTGAATCAGGTATTCATCCATTTTTACTGCAACTATAGCTATAGGAGGGGGCCATGTAATCCATGCAGACTTTCTCATCATTGGAGCCTGTAAGCAGGACAGTTTCATTGAAAAGGAGCTGTGGCTGGGTCAGCACTGGGATTCACATCTCAGGTGTATCTCCCACCCACCATCTGCAATGTCCAAAGTCAGATCCATCTCTTCTCAGGAAAAAAAAAGAAAGGGTTGAAAAAAAGATATAAAGATTTTGAACAAGCTGGGCCACCTTGGAAATAAACCTTGTTAATAGTGATACTTTTTGACACAGGGCATTATTCTTTTAAAAAAATGAAAGTTAGTGTGAGATGGGAAAATAAACTCTAATTAGAAGCCGCGTCCTTCTGCCTTTAAAGAGATGAATCTTGAGAAACTGTTTTGGCTTGTCTTGGGGAAACAGGGATGGACAGGGATGAACACTGGAGAATCAGAAAGAGATGAGAAGTGATTCACATTAAAAACATGAAAACTGGAAGTTGGTAATGCAAAGTTTTCCTCCCTCTGGTAGGACTAGCTTGCCAATTTAAAAGTTAGATCTCTGGGCTTTGACACAAATATTTGCATTTTAAGCTATTCTGCTGTTTTAAACACCTCACATCTGTACCTCGATCTGCTTATTCCCTTTGGACTCAAATTTCCTATATCCCGGGGTCCTAGCTGTTACTTCTTATTTATGCTTTCCCATCTGCTTCCTGGTGACCAGAGTTGTGTTCCCAACTGTCTAACCACATCGGAAAGGTACCTGTGAGCTGTTATGTACCACCATTCATGTCAACAGATGCCACCCTGGGCATATTTGTGTCTCCATACTGGCAGGAAGAAGCAGCCAGGAGAAACTGACAGGCAGCCTTGACGATGTGACTCTGACCCCACACAGAGCACAGGGCTCAGGGAGCACAGGTGGCCTGCATTGGGTACCCAGTACACTGTACATGAGAGCTCACAATAAAGGAATATCATCTTCTCCTTTGGAGGAAATTTAAATTTTTTTTAAATCTATGAAGAAAGAAAAGATAGTGATAAGGAGAACAGGAGGATTTTGATCCGAGAGAAAGACAAAGAGGGGAAAAGATAGAAGGAAACTCAACATGGCTATAGGAGGCTTGCCAGGAGACAGGATTGAAAGGAAGAGAAAAGACAAGACGTATAGCACATTCTAAAGAGCCAGGAGCTGGAGATTGCGGTGATGGTTTCAGGAGTGTATACTTATTTCCAAATTCACCAAGTTGTATACATGAAATATGTACAGCTTTTGGTATGTCAGTCATACCTACATACATATGTAAATATGGGGTTCTTAGAAATATTGGATACTATTAGGGAGTGTCCAGTATTTCCTCCCTCAACACATTCTTCCAAAGACACACCAGCATAATAATCTATACATCTCCTCAATATTTATAGTGAGGTATTTGTAGGATTGGGGGGAATGTTGATTCTTTACTCAAAGCTAGGCAGGCTCTTTTGTATTCAGTTTGCACAGGCATTAATGAGAGATACTGAGTGAGAACCATACTCCTAAGTAACATTCTCCCTGTACCTCTGAGGAGACTTTTGTGACTAGATAAATGGGTAAAATCTAGAGGTACCTGAGTCTATTTTTAAAAAGAAGAAACCCAGGAGGCTGTGCATTGTGCGGTTTTGTGAACATAGGGTGCATGCCTTGCTTCCAGTTGCTTCAAGGTCTGAAAAAGCACATTTCATCTCTTGCCATTTTATTGGCTCCATCCCTCAAAAGTCAGCTCTTTTCCACCATTACCATATAATCTCTGGCTTTCCTCTTATTGCTCTCAAGAAAAAAGTATCTAAACTGAGGAGAAGATAAACCTCAAGCCTGACATTCAAACATCTGCCAAGTTGTGGGAGATTTTGATAATGCTGCTACATTTATTGCATAAGCAGCCTTTGGTTTGGAAAGAATTTGAATGAAACTCCTGATGGTGGCTCAGTTTTGCTCAAAAGTCTTTCAGGGAGGGTGTCATACATCAGATTCCCTGGGAAGCTGTTCAGAGTGACAGGTAGCTTACTAGGGAGTGCTTTCTGTGTGAGTGGAGGGGGAGCAGGTCTGGGCAAAGGGAGTTGCTCAACTGAGCTGCACTTACCACAGACCTTAGCTGTTTGAACAAGGACGTTCAGAAATGAACCAAATTGAGGGAGGGGGCCTGGCCTTTATACCAGCATCTCCCAGTCATTGGAATATGGGCTGTCCTTGGAGACAGGGCTTTAACCTTGAATGAGGCAGCTCCCTTTAGCCAAAGATGATTCTTTAGGAGAGACTCCTCAGCTATGAGATGCCAGCACTCCATAAAACTAAGGGCCTCATTCCTGAAAGGGAGGGATGCACGTGGGATCTTATGGTTTTCACTTACACCTATAGAAGATCAAGGGAAATTCTGATGGAATAAAATCACTACATTCTGCCTTCCACCTCAAAATTGCTTTCTAGCCTCTCTCTGGCTAGAGTGGCTCAGTTGGTTGGACATGTCCCACAAACTGAAATGTCACCAGTTCAATTCCTGGTCAGGGCACATGCCTAGGTTGCAGGTTCTGTCCCAGGTCAGGCATGTACAAAAGGCATGCAATCAAGATTTCTCTCTCACACTAATGTTTCTCTCCCTTTCTCCCTTCCTTCCCCTCTCTCTCAAAAAAAAAAATGCATTGTAATACAATCTGTGATACCTCTCAGCCTCTATAATAATTACTCCAAGAGTTACTTATAGTTTGGAGCATTTCTGCATTACAGTATTTTATTTTAGTAGTAGTAATATTTTCAATATTTTTGACCTTTTTCTCCTGTTTGCTCTTTAATTTTGCATGTTATTGTTACAAAATACAATACTTAAATAGAGATAGAAATAGTGCTTTCTCCAGAAATCATGTTGATGCAGTGTAGTAGGCTATCTCACTACAGAATCTGGAAAATATTTATTAATTTGTAGACCTCCAGATAGACATAATTAAAGTCCTACTAAGTAGAATAAATATCAGGGGCAGAGGGAAGTGTCATGACAACCAAAAATCCTGATGGTCTTCATTTTATACCACAAAAGTATTAACCTTTAAAATGCCTTAATATCTTTTCTATATTTTATTTTAATCAGTGGTGATGCTGCATATTATGTTTGCTAAATATATAGCCAAATCATTCTGTCTTTCACTTCAGCTTTTTTTTTTAATGTAGATAACAAATTCCAGAATTGTTCATGTAAAATTTCATTTTTGGGGGGGATTGAATCGATGGTTTATTTTCATAAACATTGATTTTTCTTTTATCATTTTTTATTGTTCTTCGAATACAGCTGTCTCCATTTTTCTACCACCACTTTCCCCCGTCCCACCCACCCACCTCACTCCTACAAGCATTTGACTTTGTTCGTGGGTCCTTTATGTGTGTTCCTTAATGACCCTTTCCCTTCCTCCCTCCATTATCTCGCTCCCCCACCCCTCTGGTTGCTGCTAGTTCTTAATTTCAATGTCTCTGGTTATATTTTCCTTGCTTGTTTTCACTTATAGGTGAAACCATATGGTATTTGTCTTTTACCACCTGGCTTGCTTCACTTAGCATAACGCTCTCCAGTTCCATCCATGCTGTCACAAAATGTAGGAGCTCCTTCGTTCTTTCTGCTGCATAGAATTCCATTGTGTAAATGTGCCACAGTTTTTTCATCGATTCGTTTACTGATGGGCACTTAGGTTGCTTCCAGCACTTGGCTATTGTAAATTGTGCTGCTATGAACATTGGGGTGCATAGGTTCTTTTGAATTGGTGTTTCGGATTCTTAGGGTACAATCCCAGCAGTGGAATTGCTGGATCGAAAGGCAGTTCTGTTTTGTTTTTTGTTTTTTTTTTTTTGAGGAAATTTCATACTGTTTTTCACAATGGCTGCACCAGTCTGCATCCCCACCAACAGTGCACTAGGGTTCCCTTTTCTCCACATCCTGGCCAGCACTTGTTTGTTGATTTGTTAATGATGGCCATTCTAACCGGCATGAGGTGGTATCTCATTGTAGTTTTAATTTGCTTCTCTCTGATGGTAGTGATGTTGAGCATTTTTCATGTCTCTGGGCCCTCTGTATGTCCTCCTTGAGAACTGTTTGTTCATGTCCTTTGCCCATTTTTTAATTGGATTGTTTATCTTCCTGGAATGGAGCTGTGTGAGTTCTTTATATATTTTGGAGATCAAACCCTTGTCCAAGGTATCATTTGCAAATATATCCCACACAGTTGATTCCCTTTTCATTTTGCTGTTTTCTTCAGCTGTGCATAGCTTTTTATTTTTGTGAAGTCCCATTTATTTATGCTTTCCTTTATGTCTCTTACTCTAGGGGACATATCAGTGAAAGTATTGCTGTGTGGATTATCTGACATTTTCCTGCCTATGGTCTCCTCTAGGACTTTTATGGCATCATGACTTATATTTAAGTCTTTTATCCATTTGAGTTTATTTTTGTGTATGGTGTATTTTGGTGATCGAGTTTCATTTTTTCACATGGAGCTGTCCAGATCTCCCAACACCATTTGTTGAAGAGGCTATTTTTACTCCATTTTATGCTTTTGTCCCCTTTGTTGAATATTAATTGACCATAGAGACTTGGGTTTATTTCTGGGCTCTCTATTCTGTTTCACTGGTCCATGTGTCTGTTTTTATGCCAGTACCAAGCTGTTTTGATTACAGTGACCTTGTAATACAGTTTGATGTTAGATATGGTGATCCCTCCTATTTTGTTCTTCTTTCTCAAAATTGCTGCAGCTATCTGGGGCTATTTATGTTCCATATAAATTTTTGAAATATTTGTTCTATATCTGTAAAATATGTCATTGGTATCTTAATAGGGATTGTGTTGAATCTATAAATTCCTTTATGTAGTATGGACATTTGGATGATTTTGAGTCTTCCAATCCATGAACATGGTATATACTTCCATTTGTTTGTATCTTCCTTAATTTCTTTCTTCAGTGTTGTATAATTTTCTGAGTACAGTTCTTTTACCTCCTTGGTTAGGTTATTCCTAGGTACTTTATTTTTCTTGTTGCTATATCAAATTGGGCTTTTTCCTGATTTCTGTTTCTGATATTTTATTGTTGATATACAAAAATGCCTTCAGTCTCTGAATATTGACTTTGTATCCCACTGTTTTGCTGATTCACTTATTAGGTCAAGTAGTTTTTTGGTGGAGTCTATAGGATTTTCTCTGCATATTATCATGTCATCTGCTAACAATGACAGTTCTACTCTCTCCTTTCCAATTTGGATGCCTTTTATTTCTTCTTCTTGTCTAATTACTGTGGCTAGGACTTCCAATACTATGTTGAATAGAAGTGATGAAAGTGGACATCCTTGTCTTGTTCCTGATCTTAGTGGGAAAGCTTTTAGTTTTTGCCTGTTGAGTATAAAGTTGGCTGTAGGTTTTTCATATATGGCCTTTATCATGTTGAGGAATGCTCCCTCTATTCCCACTTTGCTGAGTGTTTTTCTCAAAAGTGGACACTTTTTCTGCATCTATTGCTATGATCATGTGATTTTTATCTTTTGTTTATGTGATATATTACATTTGTTGATTTGTGAATATTGTACCACCCTTGCATTGCTGGGATTAATCCCACAAAGGTCATGGTGTATGATCTTTTTGATGCATTGCTGGATATGGTTTGCCAGTATTTTGTTGAGGATTTTAGCATCTATGGTTATCAGTAATATGAGCCTATAATTTTTTTTCTTTGTTGTGTCTCTGTCTGGTTTGGGAATTAGGATAATGCCAGCCTCAGAAAAGGAATTTGGTAGCCTTCTCTCTTCTTGTATTTTTTTAAATAGTTTGTAATGATAGGGGTTAGCTCTTCTTTGAGTGTTTTGTAAAATTCTCATGTGAAATCATCCAGTCTGGGGCTTTTGTGTGATGGGTGTTTTTTTATTATTGCTTCAATTTCACCAGCTGTTAACAGTCTATTTAGGCTTTCTACTTCTTGATTCCATTTTGGAAGATTGTATTTTTCTAGAAATTTGTCCATTTCACCCAGGTTCTCAAATTTCTTGGCACACAGGTGTTCGTAGTAATTTCTTATAATCCTTTGTATTTCTGTGGTATCAGTTATAATTTCCCCTCTTTCATTTCTGATTTTATTTATTTGGGTCCTCTTTTTTTCTTGATGAATCTGGTTAAAGGCTTGTTGATTTTGTTTATCTTTTCAAAGAACCAGCTCCTGGATTCATTGATCTTTAGAATTGTTCTTTTAGTCTCTATGTCATTTAATTCTGCTCTGGTCTTGATTGTTTCCTTCCTTCTACTTGCTCTGGGCTTTGTTTGTTGTTGTTCCTCCAGTTCTTGTAGATATTATGTTAGGTTGTTTATTTAAAATGTTTCTATTTTTTTTTTTAGGTAGATGTGTATCACTATGAACTTCCATCTCAGACTGCCTTCTGTGTGTCCCATAAGTTTTGGACTGTTGAGTGCTCATTTTCATTTGTTTCCAGAATCTTTTTTTTTTAAATTTCTTCCTTGGTCTCAGTCTTAACCTCTTCATTGTTTAATAGCATGCTATTCAGTCTCCATGAGTTTGAATATTTTTGAATTTTTTCCTCGATGTTGGTTTCCATTTTCAGTCCCTTGTGGTCCAAGAAAATGCTGATATGATTTCAATTTTCTTGAATTTGTTAAGGCTTGTTCTGTATTTTAGCAGGTGGTCTATCTTTGAAAATGTTCCATGTGCATTTGAAAAGAATGTGTATTCAGCTTCTGTGGGATAAAGGGCTCCATATATATCAGTTAAGTCCATTTGTTCTAATGTGTCATTCAGTTTCACAATATCCTTATTGATATTTTGTTTGGAAGATCTATCTATTGTTGACAGTGGGATGTTAAAACCCCCACTATAATTGTGTTGCTGTCAATATCTTTCTTGAGGTCCTCCAAGAATTTCCTTATATGTTTGGAATCTTCTATGTTGGGTGCATATATATTTACAATATTTATGGCTTCTTGATGGGTTTTTCCCTTGAGTATTATGAAGTGTCCTTTTGTGTCTCCTTTTATGGTCTTTATTTTGAAGTCTATTTTGTAAGATAATAAGTATTGCTCCCTCAGCTTTTTTATTTTCTTGTCCATTTGCTTGGACTATTTTTTTCCAGCCCTTCACTTTCAGTCTGGGTGGGTCTTTTGTTCTGAGGTGGGTCTCTTGTAGGCAGCATATGTTGTACTTTAGCTTTTTATACATTATTCATATTTTCATTATTATTGAATCTATTGGTGTAATATTGGTTAATTATATAGGTTTCAGGTGTACAGTTCTATAATACATCATGTGTATATTCTGTGTTTACCACCACAAGTCAAGTCTCCTGCCATCACCATTTATGCCCCCACCCCGCTTTACCCTCTTCTACCTCCCCCAATTCCCTTTCCCTCTGGTAATCACCATGTTGTTGTCTGTTTCTATGAGTTTTGTTTTTTCTCTGCCTAACCTTTTTCACCCAGCCCTGCAAACCCCTCCTGTATGACAGCTGTCAATCTGTTCTCTGCATCTGTAAGTCTGTTTCTATTTTGTTCATTAATTCTTGTGAAAGTATTTTTTAATCTTGCATTGTGAAATTAAACTCTTCTGTAAGATCTAATTTTCTCAAGAGCAAAACAGTTATAACATTTTTTCCTTGTGTAATTTTAAATAATTCAGATTTAGAATATATTGACAATGTAAACATATGGGAAGCAACAGTGAATATTCTACTACAAAGTTAACATTTTTAAATATATCTTTCCAACCTTTCTATACAAAATATGTTATTTAGACAATTTGGACATACTTTATATAATGTTTCATAACTTGTATTATTATTATTCATCTAACATTCCACTGTATTTCTTGGCATATAAATATTCTCCTTCAATATAATTTTAACAACATTATTTTATGGATTACTATTATTTAAGAAATCCATTAGGTAGTTTCTGATCTTCTAGTATTATAAATAAGTTACTACAAACAAGAATTACTTGTTTGTAGTAATGGATGTAGTAATTCTTGTAAAAACAAGAATTACTACAAACATCTTTATATTAAATGGTTTATACACTCAAGGTTAACTTTTTATCATGAATTCCTACACAGAGAATAAGCACTTCCATAGCTTTTGATTTGTTCTCTTACTTTGGCTTCTATAAAGCTTTTTTCTAATCTACTGTCTTTCCCAATTGCCCAGTTTTTTATGCCTTCACTTTCATATTTATATTTAGCTACATTTACAAATTAATATATACTATCTCATTGTTATTTTGACTTTGAGTTCTCTGATTGTGAAATTAAACAGTTTTTTGGTGAGGAGGGATCTGTATTTTTGTATTTCTTTCATTAAGCATTTCTTGCTCATGTCCTTGTACTGAACTTTCTTCCAGAAGGAAATTTACTTTTCTATTCAATAATAATCTTCTTGGCATATTCCCGGATTGGTAAACTCCACTTCAACAAACAAAATGACTATACTTCTACAATTATGCTATCTGTTTCCTGTTAGTAAAATGATTTGTGCTTTTCATTTACTGGTAAACCAATTTAAAGAGAATCATAAATACTTTCCCAACAATGATTAAATTATTTGTAATATTTAAATGTTATTATTAGAGTATACTAGTGGAAAGAACCAGCTAGTTCTGTGTAGGACAAATCACTTAACCTCTCCACATCCCAATTTCTTCTATAAAATAAGGCTGAGCTACTTTTCAGGGTTGTAATGAGAACTGAGGATATTATAGTTAAATATCAGTGATAGTATTTTGGTGCATAGTAGCTTCCTAATAAATGGTATCTTTAGGTTTTATTAGCCCCATTTAGTGTTACTGTATCTTAACATGTCACATATTATTGTGGCTTTCCAAATTGTAGGTATCAAGCCATTAGTGGGTTGTAAAATTTATGTATACAATGTTTCAAGCACAACTAGAATTTTTAGTGAAAAAGAACAGAATTGAATATATTGAAATATTTCACACATTGTAAAAGCAAGTGCTTTTATGTGACACTTTTATTCAGTATATAACACAGGTAGAGGAAGCATGAATATTAGAGAACAATGTAAAATATACTTCTTACCATGAGCCGTAGTCAAAAACTGTAAAAAACATAAGTATATTAGATATTGATCACATAGTATGCAAGTCCCTTGTACTGTTGTGGTTAACACACATAGATTGAAATACCAACTGCACTAATTACTACAATATGGCTTTGAACGAACTGCATAATCTCTGTATGCTCTGGTTTCCTCACCTGTAGAATGGATGATAATTATTCTTGTCTAACAGGATCAGTGTGAGAACTATATGATTTCATACATCTAAGCCACTTAGAAGGTATTCAATAACTGTTGGCTGTTATTTTACCAAGACTTGAGTAAAATATAATTTTTTCCTGAATAAGCAAGTAATGCCACATGCCCTAAAATGCATGAGAATATAAACTCATCACATTAGTCAGGATTGAATAATTAGCAAATTTCTCATCTACAAATTGGTCATCTTAATAAGTATCTTATATCCACAAGTATGAATTTTGAAGAGCCATGCAACTGTTCATAGTTTTGCTATTGAAAAATAATATTATCTCTCAAAATATGAAGAAATAAGAATAAAATAGTAAGCAATCAAGTAGTTTCTTTATCAATACATCAAATCCTTAGATGCCCATTACATTTTTGTATTTTATAAAAAACTTTTTAAAAATTTCAGTGGAATAAAGTAAAAGAAACATATCTATATTTCTTACGATCTTCTCTTCATTAAAAAAAATAAATGGTAGGGATAATATCTAGTAAGATTTAGCTAGTAAGAATTGAGCTTATAACTTTTATCTTTTTTGATGAAACATCTTCCAAGTATACATTATGTCTACAAGGATTGTTTTATGAAGTTATAGAAACATTCTTTTCTGTCTTAAAAGTACTGAGTAAACTCCAAGTGCATTTACTAAATGTTGACTCTATTAACAAAAGTCTTATTTTCCCTATAGTCTTTAAGAACATTCAATTTATGTATAGAAATGTTTTATATGTGAAACATATAAACTACAAACAAACAAACTACACACAGTGAAACAAGTATGTAGTCACTTAGAGGTAGCAACTGAGCATCAGTCTGGACGACCAGCAACAATGTTCCACTTCAAGAACATGACAAAAATTGAGGTGATGATACAGTTAGATGATAGGCCTTTACAGTTAGATGACACAGTTAGATGATAGGCCTTTAATTTAATGATGGCTCTGTGGTGTTTAACTGTTTGTATCTAACACATCATTTCCTCTAAATCCCACATTAAACCATAACTCCTCAAATATCCTCAACTATCCTGTGGAATTCAGTAATAATGCCTATCATATCTGGTGATTCTTATGACAGAGGAACAAATTCATTTCTGAATACATACATACTAATATTTCATACATATGTATGGGTTTGTGCCTATAGTTCTAGTCTTGCTGACTCACATGAAATACACAAATTAAGGTATCATCAATATCTGTAGTTTCATGTAAATCATGCCAGCAGCGTGGCCAGTACTCTGCATGTTTGCTAGGAGAGAAGAGCTCAAGCTAAACAGAATCAGAAAGTTAGGAAAAGTTCCTGGAAAGTGATCTTGAGCTGGAAAAAATTAAATTTTTCCACGATCTGGAAAATTCTGGGTTGCCAAGTGTTGTTAGGGAGCGAGGAAAGCAGTAATCAATAGATTGATTGATCACCAGATGCCACAAATTTACATGCTAGATGTTGTACTAAGTTATTTGCATAGATTATCTCATTTCATACTCATTAAAACCTTATGTATTTGCTATGATTATTCTCCTTTAAAAGTGAAGAAACTGAAGAAAAGATCTGAACCCATATCTGTCTAATTCTACCCTTTAGGATTATATTAGTAGCTACCAGTGGAAAAATTAAAAGCTTAAAAAAGAGAACTAATCTATTATAAAATAAAAATTGATTATTTATGTACCTGCATTAGCTTCAGGCATCATGTCCTTCCAGGAGATCTAAAATCTCTGGATTTTGTTTAAGATTTTAATAATAAGCCCATACATTTCAGATGATTCTTCTTTCCATTGCACTTTCTTTCAATACATAAGTATGCACAATGAATTCACCAAAGCTTAAATTCTATAAAAATCCTTTGTCTGTTTTCTGGTTATCTCCATTTCCTTGAAAATCAAAAGAAAGAGCTTTACGGTTCCACAAACTGTCCTGCCGAGCCTGTGAAGTTACTCAAGCCCAGGCCTGTTTGGGTTTATTTCCGCCCAAAGTCATGTCCACTCTCTCCCCAGCACAGCCTGAAATTGCAAGTCACACAGAAAAATTATTCAAGTCCAGAACATGTTCAGATTGGAAAATATGTCTTCACTTCAACCCCTGGAGTATACCGTCCTTATTTAGAATATAAATGTATAGTTATATTATGTGTACTAAGAAAAATCTAGACAGGGCAGGTTTTACTTCATATTTCAAAAGGCAGATGGACTGAGGTCAAATGCCTTGTTAAAATTCATTTAGCTAGTGAGGAGGACTGGAACTGACACCTTCCATATTCAAAGCTAAGATTTTTTATTGGCTTCCTGAGGGATTAATTTTTTAATATTTTGGAGATAAAAACATGTAAGATAATTGAATGAATTAATAAAATAATTCAGTAACATTCAAACTAAATAAACTGAAATAGACAAGTCATGTTTCATTATCAGTGCCTTGGTATATATAGTCAATCATGATATGTGTACAGTGGCTTCAAATATACACCCAGCAAGGCAAGTAAATTATTGATGAGAGCATCGTTTACAGTAAATGTCAAAAAAAATGACTGGGAGGAAAATACACCATCAATAAATGAGATTCAGGAATTAATTTCTGTGTAACATTCATGACATCTGAAAGTATCAATGTTACGATAATATTCTTCATAACCATTTTAAAATCCACTAACATTTTGAATGTATGCTATCATTTGTCCACATTTCCAACGTAAATATTTGATCTCCCTTTTCCTTTTAGAAAATACAAGATGTTTTTAGTATAGAGCATGTATGTTGGGAGCAATTGTTTCACACACCTTTCAGTGAGAGGTGGGTTACAAAGTTAAAAGCTACACAGCAAACAATCGCCTATATAAATAACTAATAGACTGAGAGTTTACGTAGTATTGTTGGGAGATAATGCTTTCAGTAACTATGTCTGGTCTTACCTTCCGGGGGAGACTCTCCAGGGTGGCTCTATAAATATTTCATGAACCAACATAAAGTAAAATGCTAATGACAGACCATTAACGCAGTGAGCAGGTGCACCCTCTGATGTTTTTCCTCTCTGGTATACCTTTGATGTGAGGTCAGTTAAGCCATTTTGAATTATTCTTTTTCGCTTTCCTCCCTTCACAGTCACACCTGAACCTAACATGGTGAGCGAGAGTCTTCATGAGGCCCTGGCAGCAGCCCCGCCTGTCACCACTGTTGCGACTGTTACACCAAATAATGCCACCGAGCCAGCCAGTCCCGGAGAAGGAAAGGAAGATGCCTTTTCTAAGCTGAAGGAGAAGTTCATGAATGAGTTACATAAAATTCCACGTGAGTATTGTACATTGTTACTTCAGTAAAAACAAATAGTTGAAAAATCACCTTACTCATTGGATAGAAAGCAGAATTCCTTGTCATATTCTATAAACATATATTTTATTTTTTCTTATTAGAACAGGAGTAGTCTTAAAAATCTGTATCTGTACTTAAGTGAATTCCCCTTTTATCTGCTTTAATATCTGTTTTTCTCAAGAATATTAATATTTGAGTTGTGTTACATTTTAGATTTGTATTTATGAAATTATCCCATTGTAAACATTATTTCTAAACAATAGCTAAAATGCACTTACCCAATTGCAAGTTCAATTTTATTTTATTCATTTGTTAATATTTCAAAATCTTTTCTATAGGTTTTAAATTTTTTCTTTGTTGTCATTAGGAAATACATAATTTGTTCCCATTTATTTGTATGAATAAAGCACTAAGTCCAATCAGTGGCATTTAATTTAAATTTTAAACTACAGGTTTATTTTTTCCCTCAGGTTTGAACGCTAACTATGTACTAAATGCTTTTCTAGGTCCTGAGAAAACAGGTTTTGGCCCTCATGCAGCTTATATTCTAGCAGGGAAAAGGAGCAATAAATCAATAAAGAAATACATAATGCATCATTTAGTAATAAATAATGCAGGGAAAACTAAAGAATAGTAAGTGGGATAGGAAAGGGAATAGAGAGGAAAAGACTGTTGTTATTTAGGATGATGAGAGATGGTTTGCAAGCAAACCTGAAGGAATTAGGGGAGAAAGTTGTAATTACCTGGAAAATACAGACAAAGGGCCGTAGGCGAGAATCTGCCTGGAACAGCGAGGAGCCCTGTGTGCCTTAACTCCCAGGTGGAGAGTGGCAGAAGATGAAGCTGGGTTGTAGCAGAGGCCACATCATGTGGGGCCTTGTAAATTGTTCTAAGGAACTTGGATTTCACTCTGAGTGAAATAAAATGCCTTTGGGTGGTTTTGAGCGAAGGTGTCCTGGGATCTCACCTAGGTTTTTCTTAAAAATCACTCTTGCTATTGTGTTGAAAATACATTGCAAGGGGCAAGGGCAGAAGATAAAGCAGGCTGTTTCAATAATCCAGATAAGAGATTTATAAAATTTCTAAGAGCACTATTCTATAAGGACATTAAGAAACTAAATGAAAAAAAATACAAGGAATCAACTTCTTATCCCTTAAGTAATTAACAACTTGATCTGCCTGTCCTCTTTTAACAAGCTCAAGTTCATCTGAGAGGCATTCTTAGCACAATTGTTAGTAATCACTATTCTTGGTAAGAAGGCCCATAACCCCATGGGGATGGAGATGGTCCGACGGGTAGAACCTGCAGTGGGAAACGTAGGCTCCCAGTGCTCTTCCTTGCTCTGCTGCTGAGCTGATGGGCTGACCTGGGTACTTTTGATAAACCTTGGAGCGATAACTACATGGCAGAAGCCAAATACATACATCATGGAAGCAGATTCTCACTTGAATATTTTATCGAAATGTTTGTTTTGAAAGAAATATGTCATAGGGCAGCAGTGAAAGCAATGAATACCCAAATCAAATATGTATTCTGCCCTGACTTCAGTGCTATCTCCTTCTCTGGAAGAGTAAACAATACGAGAGGTTGATAACTATGGGGATGAGTATCTCCTGAGTACCCACATAACTCATTCTCTCATCTCCTTCAGGCCCTTGCCCAGATGTCATCTTCTTAGTTAGAACTTCCCCCAACATGTTATTTAAAATTATGACCCATTTATCCCACCGTGTCTTTTCCAGCATTCCCTGTTCTTCCCTTTGCTTTTTAATATCTCACCATATTGCTTAGCACCATTTGCAATGCAACATATTTTATTATTTGTTTTTAAATTATTTTGGCTCCCTCCAAAATAATGTAAGCTCTATGAGGGTAAAATTTGGGTCTGTTCTATGTACAGTTATATCTTCAGTGGTGCCTGCCATAGATGAGAAGGAAGGAAGGAAGGAAGGAAGGAAGGAAGGAAGGAAGGAAGGAAGGAAGGAAGGAAGGAAGGAAGGGAGGGAGGAAGGGTTGATTTCAACTTAACTTATATCCTGAAACCCCTTTTAGACTTTGAGGTTGTAAGATGCTGAAAATCTAAAACATATTAAAATTTTTTAATGTATAGTACTAAGGAAAACATCATTTCAATGCCTGGCCGTGTCATTCACATCCGAAAAGCAAGCTGTTTCCACTTTTATAGTGACAACCATTTTTTAGCCTTTCCCACTTTGAGATGAGTATTACTTTATTTTTTCTTTCCTTTTCATTAGTAGGAAAATAATCAGCTGGAAAATGATGATCTCTGAAACTTGCCCTTCTTTCTTTCCTTTCCCTTGGCCAACTGCATTTGGTTCCTTCCCAATCCATTGCCCCATTCCTGTGTCCCTTGCATGGGCACCAGAGACCAGACCAGGTAATTAGCTCCCCCCTTTCCCGGAGATGCGCCTGTGACCACAGCCTAAAATGACAGGCTGTCAGAGGACCGGGTGACACCCACAGAGACGTGATGGAGCTGGCCTTCTCCTGGATTTAACAGGAAAACGCAAATGAAATACCTAACATTTTTACATGGTGTGGTAAATAAATGTTAGAAAACCTATATTATAAATAGAGTCATACAGTTTTATTAAAAATATATAACTGCATATTTCACACTTTCATTTCAATCTATTACAATTTTACTGGCGATGTAATTGAAATTTCTAATCAGATTTATACAGGGGGAACAACGCTAAAGAAAAATAAACTATATCCCTACAATCAAATTCCTTGAGGAGCATGTGTTATATACAGGTTGTCGCTTTGACTTGGCCTAATACAGTGTGACACTAATGACAGGGAACAAATTAGAATATTAATCGATTTTGGTCTCCGAACTAAATCTTGGCTATCTGGCAGGTGTGTTTTTTGCAAAATTGATAGCAAACAGCTTTAGTCTGTCACTGGAGATTCCCACTTGTGAGAAGAGCCGTGTCACAATGGCCAGAAGTGTACATGTCATTAGTTGGGTAATCTGCACGGTCCAGCCTAGAACATATTCAAACCAAATGGCCTGATGATATCATCCATAACACCAAGAGGCTTAAATGTTTTTTTTTAAAGAAGAAGAAATGGTAAATGCTGAGCGTTTTTATCTTTCAATTTGTTCTGCACACTGTTATCTAAATGAAGCAGACAAGGTTTCTCAAATGTATCTTTATTTTGCAACTTTTATTTTAATATGACTAGGGCCATGGTTGGTTTGCAAAGCATGAGCCCATGTCATCCGAAGAGCTGTGATTAAGGTTTTGACATTCGTGAGCTTCTTGAAGTACAGTGAACCTTTCCTTCAGCACAGCAAAAAACCAGGGGGCCAGGACCCGACTCTTAGGCCAAGTAAGAGCAAGTGGGCTAGAGGTAGTTATGTAATTCATGCAGAAACACTTCTGGAGAGACCGTTTGACACAGGGATTAAAACCACAAACTTAGGCACAGGCTGCAGGTGTTCAAATCTTAGCTCCACCCTCTACTGGCTCTGTGACCTCAGGAATGTGACTTAATTTTTTGTGTATCAGTTTCTTCCTATATAAAATGGGGGCAAAAATATCTCCATGTGAGACGTGTTGTGTAAAGACATCAATGCATATCCAGGCTTAGCAGAATGTCTGGCGCAAAATAAGCATTTTATAAATGTTAGCTATTATTAAACTCAAGCTGTCATTTTTAACAAGTCTGTTTCTATTTTATAAAAGCCCTCTATTCAGGTCAGACACCCAAACTGAGAAAATTCCAGAAACTTTGCCACCAAATATATAAGTATTGCATTGTTTAAATGCACTCCAGTGCACTCCAACAAGGCCTGTTCCCTTTCAGCTTCCGTGACAAACCAAACGGGGAGCATTTCCGCTCCCCATCATCTCCTCTATTTTCCCTTTTAAAAAAGCTCCTGTAATTTCATTTTCTTACTCATTCCTTTTAGCCCATACACATGCCCGATGTTCATATATCTGAAAGTGTCTAACAAAATTTCATAGATTTCATACACACTAAGTGCTCACACCATGTCACTTTTCCTTATTCATTCTCTGAACTTTTTACCTTACGAACATCTTCTGTCAACTTCCATTCTCCCTTCCTCCTTCATATCTACACCAAACTGATTAAAAACCCAGGTCCTGACATGTTTCTTCATCTCCCCTTAACAACTCAGCTCCTTCCATTCTGGTTTCCATCATGCAAGTACTATTAACAGTGTTTTAACTAAATCACCAGGTACTTCTTGAGGCCCAGTTATGAGAGTTACTGTCAACCTTCATTCATTCAGATATTTCTGATTATCACTGAGAGCTGCCATCATCCGAAAACTCTTGGCTTCCAGGACTCTCCTCTCATTTCCTCCTCTTCTTTCCTTTCCTCCTTATTCTCTTTCATTGACTGGAAGTACAAGGAAAGACTGTACTCCTTTTCCTTTTTCATTGTCTCCTTTTTCATTGTCTTTCTTTCCCTTAAGTGGTTGAGATCCTTGTTTACCAGGTTCCATTTTTAATTATTTTCCCTTTGTATTCCACATTCTCTCCCTGGGAGCTCTCATTCACCAGTCATACAAATGAGAACGCTCGCTATTATCCTGCTCTCCCTCATATATTTCATCTCCAGTTCTATACCTGCATTCATTTAAGTCCTGTTGATTTTCCTCCTGGAAAACCTTTCAAAAACAGCTGGCATTTTCACACTCCCGTGCCTTATCTCATGCTTTTCTCTCTTCTGGACGCCCTTTCCCATTAATCCTGACACATTCTATCTTTACAAATTTAAGAAACAGCCCAGACTGGTGTGGCCCCGTGTGTTGGGCATCATCCACAAACCTAAAGATTGCTGGGTCAATTCCCAGTCAAGGTACATGCCTGGGTTATGGGTTTGGTACCCAGTTAGGGGCATGCAAAAGGCAATTGATCAATGTTCCTTTCATACATTGATGTTTCTCTCCCACTCTTTCTTCCTCCCTTCCCTTCTGTCTAAAAATAAATAAAATAAAAGTTATGAACCACATCAATGTGTGGTTGCCTTTCACACACCCCCTACTGGGGATCTGGCCCATAACTCAGGCATGTGCCCTGACGGGGAATTAGACTAGTAACACTCTGCTTCACAGGTCAGCACTGAATCCACTGAGCCACACCAGCCAGGAATAAAATAAAATTTTTTAATATAAAAAAAAATAAGAAACAGTTCAAATGTTCACTCAGTTGAGAAGTTCCATCATTTCCCAAAGCTGAATTATCTGAGTCTTCCTCCAACCTTTCAGAGTTCTTCATTAAATATGTTGGTTATCTTGTTTTGGCTTGGTTTGTCTTGTTTTGCCTGTCTTTCTCACTGAAATACAAATTTCTCAGAGGCAGAACAATTTCTTATACATATTCATATCCTTCATATTTGAAAGTGTCTAACACCATGCTAGAGACAACTATATTGCTATCACCATATTACAAATATTAACATTGTACCAAAAATTGTATTTCTTGTGCCATGTTTGGAGAAAGTGATCTACAAATCTTTTTAGCCAAAGATCACTTTGTCCAAATGAAAAACATTATATATATATGTTTCTATATAATACATATTATATAATATATATTATATATTACATATAATATATTACATATTACATATATTATATATATTATATAATATATATGCTGTGGTGAGTTAAAAATTTCTTTCATACCCACTCTTCCAAGATACTCCCATTAGCAACTCTAAAGACACCCAACTGCATGCAACACAATTTGAAAGCAGTGGCCTGAAGAAGTAGTAGATATAGCACTGTTCTCTCTCATGGCAACAACCAATGAGACTCAGCAAACTGTAGTGATATAGTTGGTTAAATGCAGCACAAACAACATTCGTTGATGAGGAAAAATGCAATCCAGTTGTTTTGTTTTCCCTCATGTGGCTGCAGAATGAACATAAGTCATTGTCATATGCCAGGAACCATATGAAGAGAACCCTTAGGAACACATGGGAACCTATAGTATGTAAGCAACAATGAGTATTAAAATGAGGGCCAATGTTGATTCTGCCTCAATTCTGCCTTATAAAAACTCTGTTAGATGAAAACAATTATTATTCCCATTTTACAGATAAGAAGGCTGAGGCTTAGTGAGGTAAGTGACTTGTCCAAGGAAGTTACAGCAGGTTCAGGTAGTAGGCACAAGGGTACGTCAGGAAAAATTTTTGCAGTTTTTTTAATCATACCTTAATAGAATATCTCAGTGGCTGCAAATGACTTCCACCATCCCTATCACACCTGATTGAAACTATTCAAGTTCCACGTGTCTGTTCAGAGTATTGGTTGATATTTGATATTCACCTTTGATATTTAAGTGACTGAATACCTAGAACTCAAGTTCAGTACTGATTCGGAGTTGGCCATTGCATTATCTGGCTTTAAAGACAAGTGCATATTTATCCACTTCATACTCTTTCTGCACTTATTTTGTTGCACTCGCTCTGTTAGACTGGCATGTGGAGTAGTCCGTAACTACTTAAGCACTGACGGTCGCATCTTGTTCCGTTATATAAGCTCTGTATGTGACTCAGCTTCAGCTATCACCTGTTGACTCAATTCTTCTCACTTCATGGAAGCACTGGCTAAAATGTTAAGTAACATTATTCATTGTTAACCTCTACTAAGCTGAAGCGTCTTTAAGGAAAAGTTGCAGTAAGGATAAGTGTTATTTTCAGAGCAAGTGCTTTGCAGTATTGAGTGACTTCACCAATGTGATGCTGAAGGAACCTATTTGGGACAGGGACACTTAGACCTAAGAGTGCAATTCATCACAGCACAACGTAGTGATTCATGCTCACGTTCAACAAACACATTTTAGTTTAGTTTATTTATTTCACCTTCTTTTCACACTGCATTCTGATGGAAATATAGAAAACATGCATGTTTGTGTGTGTAAATACTGTATGTATATGTTTATGTTAAGAGTTATCATTGAAAACTTAATTCTACAGCAGAAATTTAGTTTGTTTCTTCAGAGTTGACACTGCCCCCTACAGTATGTTGTGAATATTTGTTGGGCTATTTTTAGCGTGCTAAAATAATGGCCTGAGGGGCAGCTACTGGCAGTTAGAAGTCACAGGCCAGGGACCTGCATATCTTGCAGCATGTGAGGCAGTTTCACCCTATGAAAAGTTTTCCCATGTTCTGCATGGAATTCAAAATCTCCACAGAATCTCCATACAGAAAGAAACCGTTAATATTTGAACCTAAAACAATGTCATATGAATAAAAGTATATTCGCATGGCTCTCATATAAACCGAAAATTCTAGCTTTGACTCTGATGTTTAGCTAATCTCTGATCTTTCATTTTCTCCTTACTTTTTGAAAATCTTCTGATTATTTTTAAATCCAAACATCCCTTTAAGCAGGTGCAAGCACTTGATTACTTCATTGTCTTCCAGGAGAGTTGTGCCTAAAGATTTTTATACTGAAATGAAAGTAATTTCATTATAAATCACTTCCTTATTTCTTTTATATTACAGTTAGCACTTTTAATTTATTGTAACACTTATACGTGTAGGTATGTTGAATTATCTATTATTTACATTCTGAGAGAGTAAAATAATATTATAACGTATTTGTTATAAACTGGGGCACTGCGGATAATACTGATGTTAAAGGACAGGTGTGCACAGACCCTGTAACATCCTACATAAAATGTGAAAACCTAACAGGAAGTATATGTCAACTGATGCTGGATTTCAAGAAAGCTGTTTAAATGTGTCCTTGAATTTTGTTTCCCGTGGAACCCTGTTATTCAGAAAATTCCCCCAAGAAATTCATGCCTGTAAAATGAACTGGTGTTGAGGGATTTTATAAACTTCAAAAGCACTGGTAATCCAGAGTAATGGTAAACACATAAAACCACCAAGTGAATTAAGATCTCAGGGAAGTTTCTAAACCTTATTTAGCTGCATTCCATTAGCATTCCAAAGATATTAAGCAAACACACCTGAGAAAAATACAGGAGTGAACCATATTTTGGACATATATTTTCAAAGAGCTCAGGAATTACCTTGCTGAAATACAATACAGATATACAAATATATTTTTAAGTAGTTTTAAACCTCTCTCCCTTGCCACACAGCAGTTGTAGGTCACAATGCAGGGTACACTTTCACTGAAGGAGGCCTGAGTACAGACGCAAATCTATGAAGAAAACAGAATGAAAGAAGCTGCGAGACCGCTGTTTTCTCCTCGCTCTAATGACCTTGCAGAGCTTTCCTTGCATTGCTGCCTTGTCAGGTTTGTGCCGGTTTCTGTTAAATCAGATAAAGAATTCAGAAGCGGAAACCGGAGGGAAATTATGTGATGTACTATTACAGTTTTAGCACTTGGCTTTATTTTTCTTTGTTTTGATTTTCATTTATGAGAATATTATAACAAAGGGATTGAACTTGATACCTTCTGAATCTGCACGCCTCCTCAGTTTGCCTTTTAAGTGAACTTAGACAGCTTTGGAATAAAGATTAAGAAGATAGTCCCCCATGTAAAGGTTTCCACACCAAGCAACGCTTTTTAAAACTGCTCTCCTGGAGGAATTTCGAAACTACTTGAACCTTTTCCCTTTTCCTTTCTCTTTCAAGCTTTTTACACATACGAGTTAAAACAAAAAAGGGGGCAATGGTACTACAAATAATAGAAATATATTTGACTGTTAAACATGCCATTGACTGCAAGTAGTGTGTACACGTTCACAGAAACAGAAAAAAACAAGATCTCAGGGTAATAAACCTTATAATTTTTTCATAAGGACTTGGATAAGATTCTTTAAAATCAGTAAACTATTCTAGTGGATGAAAAGCATTCATGTTATAACGATGTAAATATTATTCCCAAAATTCCTCAGTACACTTCAATAGCCCTGTACTTCGTCCAGAATGCTGTGTTAATCACTCTTGCCATCAGTACTGTATGACCTTGAGCAAATCACT
>PVKM010006566.1:0-43880 GCA_004027735.1 Carollia perspicillata | reverse complement strand
TGTTTCCTTGTGCTGAAAGATCAGGGAGCAGCGAACAGTGTGAAAAGTACTGAATTGGATAAAATCATTGTGAGTGATACACTGCATGAATAAAAATGGAAGTCCAATCTTGGCACTGGGATCTGCATAGGAATCTGTGAAAACCTTCTGCATATCTAATACTATGTTAGAATAGTAACTACTCTGTATGTCTACAAAATGAAGAGTTACATATAATGAGTTGTATGTGTTTCCCCTTTTTTCCTCTATCCAATCAAACTCCCAGTCCTAATTTGAGACCAATAAGAAAAAAAGCTCAAAAGTCTGGGACCAGAGAAGAGGGAACAGGAAACACGAAACACACAAACCTTGTAGGGACATATGGAATCAGCACTAAAAGAAGGGCCACATCCCAAAAGGGAGCAGTTGGTAAATATAGGTCCCATCTGGGTTTTACATGCACAGCCTACTTCCTTTCTAGACAAAAGAAAAATGCTGGTAGAGAGTAGAGAGACTATTGTAACAAAAATAGCTCACCAAGGAAAGTAGATGCTGGCATCAGACATGAAACACCAGTTTGGATCTGGAAAAATGAAAAGAATGAATGATAGACCAATGTCTCATAAAATAAGCATAGTGGAGGCCCCTTAAGGGAGAAATGAAATCGGGGCCAGTGGGAGAAAACAGGACTGGCCTCTGAAAGTTGGTAGGGCCAGCAACTGAGGCAATGAGGTAATGACTCAGTGAAATACTCAAAACGTGTTTTTCCCAAGCTCCTTGTGTGAGAGTAATTTCATACAGCTGTTAGTGATGATAACAGAAGGCTTTCCAGAGAACACATTTTATTGAACCCTCTAGATTCTTTGTTCCAAGAAAATGTTTACAGGGTGTTTTCTTATAGATCCCAATATTCCCCTTTTACCTTTGTTTCTAGATTCTTGTCAGTTTACACTGATTTTTATTGGTTTTGGTTGCATTGTAACTATGTGGGTTTTTTTTTATTGTAAATGACTTCTTGAAATCCTTTTTGGGAAACAGTAGGGTATAAATCAATACTAAATTTTTAAAATACTGTCCAGTCTTGGTCCTCTCTAGGTTTTTCAAACCAAAGAAAATAAAAATTAAAATAAAAAATATGTACATACATAATAAATATACTTTATATTAGTATAAATATATCTACATATGTATGTGTATATGTATTCTATAAAAGGAAGAGGGTAGATGTATAACTCATTTTTAAAAAACAAATTAGTTTCATAAGTCTTTTGTTTAAAGTTAGCAACTGCTTTCACATGAAGCTTACTTTCAGGAATATTTACAATGCACTTAGTGGAAGTAAAAATTGGAAAAATGTTTGCAACAATTCAGATTCTCAAAATTGGAATAATGAACAATAATGTAAAAATTTCAGAATCAGAGAAAATAATAGAGATGTTGAGACAAAAGCTATTTTCATGTCAGTGAAATAAAACCTAACCATGCTAAAAAATTTCACCAGTTATATACATTTTTCAGAAGCTTGTAGGATAAAACAGTTTCTTTACTATAGACATTATATAGAGGACACTGCACTATGCCAAAACAAATGCATCTATGAGGAACAGAAAAATAAGTGAAAAAAGTGACAGAAAACAGAATGACCATGCTATAGTACCAACTCTGTAGGCTCACTATAAGCCCAGTCTGGTTACATACTTCAGTGAACATTCACTCATTAAATCCCCGACTGCCTTATGAGGATGCCCCGAGAGGTTTTGTTGTTTGTCCTAGACTGTACATCTTATCAGTGGCAGAGCTAGGACTGAAATTTCTGATTCTAGAGCTCACCTTCACCATGGAATACTAAAAAAAATGAGCAGAAAGGGAAAGAAAATGACAAAGTAGGGAAACAGAACAGTTTTCCATTTCTAAAAAAGTTTATGAATAAAAAAGTTTATGAAGAAATCCATGTTGAGAAGATTGAATGAAATATGCAGTTATACTTCTCAGAGTAACCAACTTATTAATCAATATCCATTCAGTACCTAATATTTTCAAAACACAGTACTAATTGTTTGGGAAGATACAAGAAATCTCTTTGACTTCATCTCTCTCCTTGGGATTCTCAGTGGCTCCCTGATGTCTCGGGGGGGAAAAAGAAATAAAACATGAATCCTTAATTTGCCATGAGGCCTTGGTGATCTAGCCTCACCATCAACAGTGCTGGGATAGCTTATTCATAAGCCATTCTAAAACAGCCACAGTCATCTCTCATATCTCAGTGAATTTCCATAGTCTATTCCCTCTGACAGAAATTCTCCCTCACATGCTATTCCTGCCTGGGCATCCCTCCTTTCTCTTCTCACAACCTATCCCACTACCATTTTCAGTTTATATTTCTATAACACTAAAATCAATAATTTTTTCAAGCAGGAATTTGCTACCTGCATTAGGGTTGGTGAATAGAAGCCATGTAAAAATAGTTGAATTAACTAATAGAAGAATTGCAAATTTTAAATAGTGAATATTTGAAGCACGTGCAATAGATAATTATCACATTTTAAAAATAAATAGAAAATTAAGAGAAGTAAAAATAAAACAGTATTTGAGTTGTTCTTAAAGTTTCCTTTCTCACTTCACAAAGAGTTTGAAGCATCTTAGAAAAAAATGTTTCAATACAAAAGATAGAATGTGTAGTTAAGGGAATCGCTACAGAGGGCAAATCACAACTTGGGTCGGATAAGCACACTAAGAAAGCATTCTATATTGTATCATAGAAGAGCGGGGCACTAGAGTACACAAATAGAGCTCCTAGTGACCAAAGCATGATGTGTTACCAGATTCACAGGGGCCGTAATATGAAATCAAATCAGTTTTTCAGTAGAAGCAGAGCTGCTCTTGATTGGTAAACCTGAGGGAAATTTCTTCCTTGTTTTCTCATAAACAGGACTCTGTGTGATAAAGAGCTCGATGTTTCCTGTGCTGCCTTACGCTTCCTACAATAATGCATTTCACACAGCTGCTTCAAATAACATCTTTCAATGTAGGTCAATGACCTAGCACTAAAGCATAATTCAGTAAGAGTAAACCTAAGAGGGGTCAAAATAATACTGTCCTACACAGTATAACAGAACTATTATGATTGGACTTCATCCAAAAATAACATTCAGTGTGGCCAGAAGAGCATATGTTGCATCGCCTTTTGGGAAATTTTCCATAAATATTATATCTCACAATGGGAATTGAATAATATCCTGACAGCAAGAATTTCAAGATTATATTATTTGGCAAGAGTCTAGAAAAGAGAACTTTACTTCTTCTAATCAAAGCACATCCATATGCACTGCCAAACAATTGAGAACAATAAATATTGAATAAGAAGCCTAACAAAGATTTATGCCTGAGTGGATGGCCAACCACTATTTTAGATATTTATACTAGGTGAAGTATGAACTTTTTTTTCCCTTAAAAATTAGTTCTGGCTCTACAGCAAAACATAATTAGACAAATGATGACAAAAATTCTAGGACCCAGCATTGTCAATGTTACTTCACTGTGAAAGTTTCCTGAAGTTAGTATTATCAACATACAACCACTGCCTCACATTTTAAAAAGAATGTGTTTGTTTCACATTCTTTGTTTCACATTGAATCTGTGTTTCAATGGAATTTTCTAACAAAGCAATCCATCTTCCTAGTATACCCTCCAATATGAGTAAATTACAAATTAAAATTTCTATTTGGGAATTATGTTTGAGAAGAAAGGATGAAGTCATTTTCTTTTAAAGCACCCAAAATTATGTCCGTTATCAGTAAGTATATGAAAGTGATGAAAGATTCTCTTTAAATACTAAGAACATCGGGGATATGCAGCTCTCTGTCCTCTGAAATGCAGTAGTCCAAGTTCAGTGAAGTTTTATGATGCAAGTAATAGATAACAGCTTTTAGAAGCAAAGGACATATAACCTGGGACCCCATACAAATATGGTAAATGAAATGTGTTGGGAGTTTATCAAAGCATCAACAATATCTGCAACATTTAGATTGTCAATACTATTTCCCAGATAGGAAAACGGTCAGAGAATTCTGCTAAAACTTACATGGTTCGTAGTAGCAATACCATGACCAGAATTCAAGTGCAATAAACATTTATTGGTTGCCTTCTCAGTGTCTATTCCCTCCTTCCCTGACTTAAAAGGACTCTCACTTTCCCAATTATACAGATGAAGATGGGCTATAACTGGTCAGAGCCAATCAGTACACCTCAGTTCTCTGGCAACAATAATTGGTTCAGTATTGAACACAATGGGCTACAAGAGAAGTAAACTCTCTGTACTGGGCAGAATTACAAGATAGCCCCATGATCTCCATTTTCTTCATACTGCCGTGACATTGTTACATTACACAGCAATACACAGCAATGTGATGACAGTTACTAATCACGTAAACTTTAAGGTAGGAACTTTATCTAAGTGAACCTAACTTAATTACATACTCCTTTAAAAGAAAAGTTGTCTGAGGATGAGAGCAGAAAGAAAATCAGAGAATCATGGGAAAGATTTGGCATGTGATTTCTGTCCTAAAGTTGGAGGACTGATGTGATAGAGAATGTGGGTGGACTCCAATAATATGGCTCCAGCTGACATCCGGCAAGGAAATGGCAACCTCAAAGTCCTAAACCACACAGAACTGAGTTCTTCCAACAAGAAGCTTGAAGACTATTTTTCCCTAGAGTTCTGTTTGTTTGTTTGTTTATTTATTTAATCCTCACCTGAGGATATGTTTGTTTATTTTTTAATTTTATTGTTTCTGCTATTACAGTTGTCTCAATTTCCCCCCTTTGCCCCTCTCCACCCAGCCCCCCCACCACACACACTCTCTCAGACAATCCCCACACTGTGGTCCATGTCCATGGGTCACAGATATATGCTCTTTGACTCATCCCTTCATCTTTTTTCAAGCAGACCCAACCTCCCCCTTCCCCTTGGACAGCTGGCAGTCTCTTCCAGGTTCTGTGCCTCTGATTCTATTTTGCTCATTAGTTTATTTTATTCATTAGATTCCATATGTAAGTGAGATCAAATGGTATCTGTATTTCACTGACAGGCTTATTTCACGTAGCAAAATAGTATCTAGGTCTATCCATACTGTCACAAAATGTAAGAACACCTTTTTTACTGCTACATAGTATTCCATGGTGTAAATGTACCATGCCACTTTTACCTACTCATCTACTGTTGGGCACTCTGGCTGTTTTTGGATCTTGGCTATTGTAAATAATGCTGTTACAAACATAGGGGTATATATGCATATATTATTTTGAATTGGTGTTTCAGAATTCTTAGGATATATTCCCAGAAGTGGAAGTACTGGGTCAAAAGGTAGCTTTCTCTTTAATTTTTAGGAAATTCCATACTGTTTTCTAAACTGGCTGTACTAGTCTGCATTCCCACCAACAGGTGTGGCAGGTGTGAAATGATATCTCACTGTGGTTTCAATATGCATCTCTCTGATGGCCAGCGATGTTGGGCATTTTTTTCATATGCCTGTGGGCCATCTGTATGTTCTCCTTGGTGAAGTATCTATTTAGGTCCTATGCCCCTTTTTAAATTGGGTTGTCTTTCTGCTGTATAAAAGAATTCATATATTTTAGAAATTAAAACCCTTATCTGATGTATCATTGGCAAATATGTTATTCCATACAGTGTGTTCCCTTTTCATTTCGATGATGGTTTCCTCATCTTTGCAGACGCTTTTTAATTTGACGTAGACATACTGATCAATGAAACAGAACAGAGAGCCCAGAAATAAACCCACAACTTTTATGGTCAATTTATACTTGACAAACGAGGCAAGAGCATACAACAGCGCAGATACAGTCTCCAATAAATTGTGTTGGGGAAACTGGACTGGTACATGGAAAAAAATGAAACTAGACCACCAACTTTACACCATACACCAGAGTAAACTCAAAATGACTAAAAGACTTAAAATCATGATACCATAGAAATCCTAGAAGAAAACATAAGCAGGAAAATTTCAGATATCTTGCTTAGCAATAATTTTGCCAATATATCTCCTAGTGCAAGGGAAACAAAGGAAAAAATAAACAAATGGAACTACATCAAATTTTCCCTAGAGTTTATAGGTGAGAACTCAGTCTAGCTAATGTCTCAAGTTCAGTATTGTGAAGCCCTAAGAGAACATCTGACCTACAGAAACTGAGATAATAATTTTGTGTTACTTAATCCCTTAAGTCTGTGGCTATATTAACCAGAACAAATAAATTTCCACTGAAGTCTGACACACACCTACCTGATACCCATCCCTAGGAATATTTATTCAGTAGAAATTAGTGTGCATGTACACAGTCTTTTATCATTGTATTCATGATATTGCCAAATTATAAACAATTCAAATATCCATCAATAATAGACCTATTAAGTTGACTTGTAAAACTCATTACTCATAAGTAAAAAGGAACAAGCTATAGATAGTACAAAAATGTAAGTAAAAATCTAAAGGTAATGTTGAATAAAAGAAACCAAACACAAAATAATGCATACTGTTCTGTTTACATCAAGTTCAAGAATATGTGTAATTAAAATTATTCTGATAGCTATCCAAATAATGGTCACCTCTAAGAGAAGATATTGAAAAGATAGGGAGTATGGGAGTTTTGAAACAGGTATACACATATGTCAAAATCCATCTTGCTTTTTTTACATTTAAGATTTATATTTTATAAATTATAAATTAATTATATCTTACTAAAATACATTTGATATGAAAAAAGTAGCTGATAGGTCCAATTGTTTGTTTAAAACAAATCAATAAATAATTTTTACAAATGTAGAAAGGATTACTTGCCTTAGTAGTCTTTATATAACCATCTCTTTAAAAACAAAAAAAAAATTAAGATGGTAGTAAAACCCAAGATTAAAATATCATTTTAAAAGAAATAATAGTTAAAATGTATCCCTTTGTTATAAGACAGCTATCCTGAAGTTCATAACCCTTAAATTTCTACTGGATTCAATTTTATATACGCCTTAGCACTAACAAATCAATGATAACTTCTTATAGAGTGGCACGTAACTAGTTCTTTTTCACTGTATCAAATAAAAACAAAGTAAGTGAACAAACAAAACAAAACAAACATAAATACAAAGAACAAATTTGTGGTCATCAGATGGGAGGGGGTACATGGGTTAAAAATATGAAAGGGATTAAGAAGTACAAATTTGAGTGATTAAAATAGTCATGGGGATGTAAAATACAGTATAGGGATTATAGATATAACATTATACTAACTATGTATGGTATCAGATGGGTAAGAGATTCACTGGGGTGGTCACTTTATAAGTTATATAAATGTCTACTCACTATGCTGTACACCTGAAACTAATATAATATTGTATGTCAACTGTAATCAAAAGATAGATTTTAAAAAATCTAACAAACTATAGATAAAAATTAGAAATTAAGTTAGATTAAAAATACAGAAGTAAATTAGTCATAAATGCCAGTAATTTAAATAATAAACTGTAAAATGTATTGTCAATAAAGCATAAGAGAGAGAAGTAATCATCTATATATTTCCAATTTAAAAATTACAACAGTTCAAATTACAAGAAGAGGCAAAGTTCATTTCAGCAACTGACTCAACAGGAAATTCCTCAGGTGAAATTTTATATCAGATTGCTGTGTGACATCATAATGTAAATGATGGTCTCAATAATATTTGTGCAACATGTATATTATGAACATACTTTCTGTAGTGTTCCTTGATGAAAGCTGAAAATATGACAATGCCAAACTTACTCTCAATGGCAATTGTGCAGGCAGGACCAAAATAAATGTCACCTAAGAATATGGACATTCAATTTTTATCTTTATTACTACTATAAGAGTAGTAGAGACTAGCATAATAATTTTACCTGCATATATAAATATCAAAATAGAAAGGAATGATAATATATTTTTGGAATGTCACTTTAAGATAACAATGAATTATATGAAAGTTATGTATACATGGAATGCTTTTATGTGCAAATAATCCAGTTTTGCAACAGAAAAAAAGATTTCAATATAGCTACTAAAATAAATAGAATATACTATGTTTTCATATTGTCTATTTTTGGATTCCTGAAGCTCCTGAACTATCTTCAAATCAGCAAGTAGTTGCCATGGTTTAGAAAATGTAACAACTGCAAATTTCCAAGCCTCTTAAAGTACAGAATGAATTCTAGCCACAGTCTTTTGATCGGAGATTCTGCCTTAACTATATCAACCATATTAACAGTTACAGGAATGAGTCAATGTTCTCTGAAAAAGATTTGAGAGAATGAGATAAGGAGAGGTGTCTCCCTCTATTGTACCTTATTTATATTGTAGTACAATGTCTAAAAATTGTGCTTATGAAATGGAATCGGTGCTTTCTGGATATACAGGTTATATGCTATCTGTCTAACAGATTGCCTATAAATTCAGAGACATTGTCTTATGCTTTTTTTCAAAATAGGGAAGCAAAAGCTACTCTCCATACTGGCTGAAAATCTTGAAAATCTAGTTGTGTTACATACACACAGGTGAGTATGAAACTTGCAGGCTCTGTGGCTATTACTGTCCATGTGTATCTGTGCATTTGTGTGAAGAAGTATGTACATGTGGTTTCTTGCTCTGGTAGCTGTAATTATAAACCCACTACAGAATATTAGCTGATATCTATACTCAGGCACACCTTAACTACTCAATAATGTATTTTTTGTGAAAAAAATAAGGTTTTATTTTGTATATGATCCATAATTTTTGTCTCTGAGTATATTTGTACTGTAAGTGTTCTCTATTCTATATAGTTTTACTCAGATGATAAATGTAATTTTGACAATTACTGTTCTCTCTTAAGAAAAGTCAAAAGGAATACAGAATGTTCTATAAAAATATAGCAGCATTATTTTCTAATTAATATAAAGTATGTCTAACTTTATATTTGTTCCTTTTTGAGAGGAGACTCTACATCTTACACACACATAGAAATAAAATAAAATACCATTGAATTTTCTTGCAATATTAGTCAAATCATAAAAAATACCTTTATTCTCTCCTCACCTCCAAAGTGTGATTAGCAGTTCAGCTATTAGGGCTTTTATAGACATTCCATGCAGTGGGATGCATAAATAAAAATACTGGTATCATGGAAGCCACCATTCTAGAGTTTTAACCTATTTTAAGAATCATCACAGAGAAGTATAGAATGCCAACTAGAAAACTCTGTGGAGATAAGGTAATGTCACTGTTGTTTCCTTTGCTCTGAAGTGAATGTTAAAGTCATGTTAGGCATATAGAGAAAAATTGAAATTAGTTATTTTTATGAATCTATGGCTATTATGAAAAGATATAAAACATACATAAACATATAATGCAGATAAAATTATAAAAAACAATAAAAATTTATTATAAAAAGTTTACCAAAGTTTAATAATAAAAAACTAAAAATGTAATGTGTGCAAACTATTAGATCATGATTTCTTGCAGACAGAGATGAGTTTAAACTCATCTCTGAGTTGGTGCATTCATAAAATACACCAAGGATAAAACAAATACACTCAAGGTGGTGTATTCATAAAAATACACTAAGGATAAAACAAACCACACAAGTTTTTAAGTATATTTTATTGATTATGCTATTACAGTTGTCCCATTTTTTTTCTCCCCTTTATTCCCCTCTGCTCTGCACCACCCATCCCACTTAGTTCATGTCCATGGGTTATACATGTAAGTTCTTTGGCTTCTCCATTTCCTACACTATTCTTAATCTCCCCCTATCTATTTTTGTACTTATCAATTATGCTTCTTATTCCCTGTACCTTTTCCCCAATTCTTCCTCTCCCTCTCCCCATTGATAACCCTCCCTGTGATCTCCATTTCTGCAATTCTTCAGTTTCTGTTCTAGTTGTTTGCTTAGTTTGTGCTTTGTTTTTGTTTTAGGTTCAGTTGTTGATAGTTGTAAGTTGTTGTTATTTTACTGTTCATAGTTTTGATCATTTTTTTTTCTTAAACAAGATGCTTTAACATTTCATATAAGGAGTTCATCATCCCTGTATGTTTTTCTTTATTTCATTTTGGATAGCCCTCACTTCTTCCTGAATTTTGTGACCATACTCAACCATTTCTGTGAGAATACTGATTACTAGTGTTTTGAACCGTGCATCTGATAGGTTGGCCAACTCTTCATCACTTAGTTCTTTTTCTGGATCTTTGATCTGTTCTTTCATTTGGGCCATATCTCTTTGTCTTGATATATCTGTTATGTTATAAGGGGCAGAGCCTTGGGTATTTGCTAGGGTGGGGCAACCCAAATAGCTGCATTGTGGTGCTGTGTGTGGGAGAGAGGTCCAAGAGGGAACAATGACGCTTGCTCAGCTCTCGTCTGGCTTTCAGTCACTTCCCCCAACTACCCACAAGCAAATTGGGCCTTTCTGGTGCTGATTCCTGGGCAGGTGGGCTTGTGTACACTCTAGGACCCTTTTAGTCTATACAACAAACTCACTTGTAAGGCTGGGAATTTCTCCAACAGCCACACAGCCACAGGTTTTGATAGCCAGAGGTTCTGAAGCTTACTTTCCTTGAGCTGGAATCCTGGGTTGCATGGTCTGTCTCACTCCTCAGTTGTTCCCCCAGGTTTATCTGCATGCAAATACAGGACTGCCTGGTCCTCCAGACACCACCTTGCTGCACGTTCTCTCCACCCCCGCTGCCCATCTCTGCCCCTCCTACCATCTGAATGCTTTTTCATTAACTCCTTGGTTGTCGGACTTACATACAGTTTTATTTTTTGGCAATTCTGGTTATTGTTTTTAAATTTGCTGTCCTTCTTTTAGCTGTGCAAGGATACAAGTATATCTATGTATGCTTCCATCTTGGCTGCTAGTCAACAAAGCACACAAATTAATTGGATACATATAAGTGTAGTTCCAGAAGATATCCAGCCACGTAACATGAAAAATGGAGACATTTATTGAAGAAGATAAAAGATACAAGAAACAATGCAAAGCAAGATATCGTCCAATGCACATATGACAATAACACCTCAGTCCCATTCAAAGTAGGTACATTTGGGACCTCACACAGTTCCAGTCACCATCAGTTGCCCTGTCCTCTTTTCCTGAATCTCATCGACAGTCTGAAATCTCTTCCCTTTCAAAGGTGATTTTGGGAATCAGTTTTGGGAAAAGCCAGAAGTCACAGGGTACCAAACCTGGGTTCTAGGGGGCTTGTGCCATCTTCGTGATTTGATGTTTTGCTAAAAAAAAAACTCTGCAAGAGATGTGATGCATGAGTGGGCACATTGTTGTGATGAAGCTGCCAATCACCAGTTGCCCATAGCTGAGGTCTTCTAAATCATCCAAATAGTTTCCATGGAGGAATGTTCAAGCTTAATGCAAAATTTAAAGCAGATGCATTGCTCTACTCACTCAGTCATTTTGAATGTGACAGCCACAGAGTACACATGCTCACTTGATGGCATCTACCACCCTCACTGACTAGTACAGTGAAGTCATCATTACTCACACATGCATGTTCCAGGACACTCTCCTTGGCTGCCAGCTTACATCAATGTCATACAAACTATTCTCATTATAGTAACAATAGCCAGACTTCTTCCAGACAAACCTCATATATAATATCCCAAAGCACTTTATGAAGCATCTAATTAAAATACTACAGTAATAAAATATTTGTATGCAAGCAAACTGCTACCCACAGTCATAAATTAATTGTAAATATGTCAATTAACTGGTCATAATGGAGAAGAAATGAGGATTTAACAAGAGTTATTTAACAACCACCCCAAGAAAAAGATTGAAATCAATGTATAAAATACAGTATTTTATTAATGAATTAATTTTTTCATTGTTAAAAAAATACAATTAACTCATTTCACTTTCATAGAGACTATTTATGTTTGTAAAGTGCTCAGGATTTTGGAGCAAGTAACCTGTACCAAACTCAAGTAAGTTATCTTCATATCCTATTTTGTGATTTTGCAAATTGTAGAACTGCAAATAATTGATGTCACAATACATTTGAGATGTAGCAGTTTGTGAAAAGCTTTTTAAAGCTATACAAAAAACAATAAAATGCACATATTTAAAGTATACAATATCATAAGATTTTACATACATAAGACCTGTGAAACTAACCCTACAATCAAGATAGGCACATGTCTACTCCACACAGAAATTTCATAATGTCCCTGTGTAATCATCCCCCCACTGATCTATCACTACAGAGTCATTTGCATGTTCTAGAAATGTATCTACATGGAATTCTACAGCATCTGCTCTTTGTGTAGCTTCATCACACAAAACTATTTTGACATTCATTTAAGTCACTGCTTGTGTAGATAGGTTGATTTGTTATGTTTTGGTTTATTTCTATATAACAATGTTTTGTATGGGTATACCAGAACTTGTTTACTCATCCACCTTTTGTGGACATTTAAATTGTTTCTAATTTTGCTTGTTATAAATTAAGCTGCTATTAATTTGTTTTCAAATATTAGCACAGACATAAGGTTCAATTTCTCTCAGGTAAACACCTAGGTGCAGAAGAACTGGGTCATATAACATTTTAAGAAACTGTCAATCTCTTTTGCTAAATAATAATACCACCCTAGCCAGGTAGTACAGTTGGTTGGAGCATCATCCTGTGCACCAGAAGGTGGCTGGTTCAGTCCTTGGTCTGGGCACACACTAGGTTTTGGGTTCAATCCCCAGTTGGGGAGTGTACAGGAGGAAATGAACTATTTCTTTCTCTATCTCTCTTCCCCCACCCTGCTCTTTCTAAAATCAATAAACATATCCTCAGAAGAGCATTTTTAAAAAACACTTTCAATAAGTAAATAATAGTATCATTTCACCTTCTTACCTGCAGTATATGCAAGTTCCAATTGTTCTACAACATTGCAAACAAATTTACTGCAATGGCCACAGAAAACTATTGACAAGTACATGAAACAACTATGAGCTTTGATATTTGTGTCCTACAAATATCTCAAGCCTACAAATTTGGGGCATAAACTGGTTCAAGGTATCCCTCTAGTTTTCCTTTAATATTTGTAGAATCTCTAATACTATAACTTTTCTCATTCTTTATACTAGTAATTTGCCATTTTTCCCCGTTATTTCTAATGTTTTGCTAGTTTCATCAGTTTTATTGATCTTAAAAAAACAGTTTTTAGTTTCCTTGATATTTCTCTACTCTTTGCATGTTTCTATTTTAATATCTTTATCCAGGGAAATGTTTTTTCCTATAAAATCTACTTTACTTGATATTAATATAGTTCCTCTAGCTTTCTTTTGATTAGTGTCAGATGATATTTATTTTTATTTTTTTGATCCTCACTCACAGACATGCTTATTAATTTTAGGAAGAAAGGGAGGGAGAGAAAGAAAGAGAGAAACGTCAGTGTGAGAGAGATATATCAATCAATTGCCTCCTGTCCATGCTGGGAGTGGTGACTGTATGCACCCCAGCCAGGGATGGAACCCTCAACCTAGGTGTGTACTCTGACCAGGGATGAAAACCACAGCCTTTTGACATTCAGGACAATGCTCCAACCAACTGAGCCAGCCAGCCAAAGCCAGGTGGTATTTATTTTTATCTATTTCTTTTTACCTATTTTTGTCTATACAGAAAGAATGTATCTTTTTTAGAAAGCTTTTATCTAATTGATAATTTCTGTATTTTATCTTTGTTCCCTTCTTCCTCTTTACTTTAACAGGGGGTGGGAGAAGACACAGGGGAATAAATGGAGATTGAAGCAGACTTGACTTGAGGTGGTGAACACACAACACAATATGCAGATGATGTAATAGAAATATGTACCTGAAACCTACATGATTTTATTAGCCAGTGGCACCCCCAATAAATTCAATAAAAAAGAAAATAAATTAATTAATAAATAATGTTTTAAAGTCTATTTTCTCTCCTTTGGTTTAGTATATCTTTATTTTGTCTTAGCACAATCTCTCTTCAAGTTATACTATACTACTTGACATATAACACAAGAGCTTTCACAATACTTCACATCTTCAGTCCATATCTTTGTGCTCCTCCTATCATACTTTTATATTTACATATTGTATGAACTCCATAATACACTGTTGTTTTCTTTATGCTTATATTTGCATTTTTAAGTTATTTAAATGTAAGAAATGACTATATGTTTACTTACATATTTATGACTGTCAGAACTCTTTCCTTTGTGTATATCTAGATTATATTCCAGTATTATTTCCTCTCTGCTGAAATGCTTTTCTTTAATTATTTTGTTTTTCTGTTTCTGAAAATTGCTTCGTTTTGTCTTTTTTTTGAAATATATTTTTTATGGGTATAAAAATTTAGGTTGACAGATTTTTTTCCCTCAGTAATTTAAAATATTTTCTCCACTTTCCTCTCCCTTCCATTGTTTCAAGAAGAAATATGTGATTCTTATATTTGGTCTTCTGTATATAACATCCATATCTTTAAATATTTATGTATATACATTGCATAACACAAATATATTTAATATATTTCTGTTATATTTTAAATATATTTCAAACATATATACATCATATATAATTTATGTTTATGTATAATATATACATCTGTGTACAATATTTTTATTATATATATAACATTTATACATTTTCCATATTTATACCCACACTCTCATCTTCCAATTTCATGAATATTGGATTGCTCTGAACATACAGAATTCAGTTATAATAATTGTTTCTATTCTTTGTTGGCAAATTCTAACATTTGTATTAATTCTGTATCAGTTGTAAATGATTAATCTTTCCCCTTATTATAAGTCATGTTTTTTATATCTCTTGCTTGCCAGCTAATTTTTGATTGCCAGACATTAAGAATTTTACTTTTTTTAATGTGTGTGGGACATGTTTATAATTCTGTAAATATTCTTGAGCTTTGTTCAGGAATATAATTTGGTCACTTGGAAACTTTTGTTCCTTTTGGCAATGTCTTTAAGGTTGATTAGGTAAGACCAGAGCTACTCTCGGTCTGAGTAATCCATCCAAATTCTCCATAAATTATCAGGTTTCTATTCTGGCTGGTAGGAGCAGAGACTATTCCTAGCACTGTGTGAGCACAGAGCACTGTTTCCCCTTCTTTTTTGAGAGTGTTTTCCTCCAGGCTTGTGTAAATTCTTCACAGACATGAGCTAATCAGCACTCGGTTGAATCCCTAAGTGTGACCCTTTACTATACTTGGGAGTGTATGTGTAGCTTCTCCTCTCCAGTACTCTGATCTGTAAAACTCAGTGTCCTCATTTACCTCAAACTGCCCTAAACTTTCTGTTCTTAACTTCTGGATTCTCTCAGGTCCCACCTAGATTATGTCTTTGAGTGCCGCATGCTGAACATGTTCTCCTGTCAGTAAATAGAGACCTTATTTTTTCCCCATCTGTCAGGTAGAGCTGTCTTTCATTGCCTGAAGTCCAGTGTCTTAAAATCCATTGTTCCATATACTTTGCTCATTTTTAAGTTGCTTTAGAAGAGAGAATAAATTTGAAAACTTACCACAACTTGGCTGGAATTGGAATACTCATTTCATTTTAAGAATTTTAAAGTATTAATAGAGAAGATTAAGATCACCTTTTATATACACACATAGAGGAGAGATTAAACATTTTCCCATTAGACTTAGAGTACATAAAATAAAACCAATACTGACTCATGTATGCTTCACCAAACTGGATGATAATTTTCTGGCAAACATTTAATTCTGGGATTTTGTCTTCTATTTCTTCATTTTAGGGCATTCAGAATTTCTCTGCTACCAGAAGATTGATCATTTGGAACCAAAGGTTCTTGTTATATCACTCAAAAATAAAAATTCTTCCAGTATTCCTTTGAAGGTTTTGAATTTTTATTCTTGTTATTTTTGTTTTATTTTTATAAGTTCACATTTCAGACTGTATCAACTTACTCCCAGTAGTCATTAGGAAGTCACATCTTCTAGTTGCCATAGTACTCCTTAAACTTAGTTAATTTCTACTGTCATTTTTACCTTTTTGTCTAAAAATGAGTGAACTTCTAATGACATTTTAAATAATAACTTGCTAGTTAAATCATTAGCTGTATGCAGCAGCAAAATAACTTTGTCCCAACATTTGTCACTACTTAGTAGTCATTTACATATTTAAGTGTTCTGGTACATGGTATTATTTTTGCTAATTGCATGTCTTAACCTTTAACTTGATAAGTGTAAAATATAAAACTGGAAAAAATAATACAGCATTTGTTTTACTTGCAGTGTTTTAACAGGCTAAGTTTTACATTTTATTCAATCAATCCCATTACGTTGTTTATATTTTTGAAAATATGACTCCCTTAAAAATTAGTTTAATTATTTATGTTTTGCTCCAATTTTGGAAATCTTAATATTAATGACCACATATATTTCCAAATATTGAAATGCAGGATACTCTTTAATATGTATTTAAATAAAATTAAAAACTTAATTTCTCACTATGAGACAAATTAGTTGACCTACATAAGGAGATAGACCAATAGAAATTAACTTAGAAATAATCAGGAAAATATTAAGTTTAATATTTACCTTTTAAAAGTTATCTAATGTATGATTTTATAATATAATAAAGATTATAATTTAAAAAATCATACATAGATGTATAATGTTATCATTTCTAACATTTCATGACCAAAATTTCCTAAATCTTTCAAGTTTCTATCTTATTTTGTGTTTAAAATGCATAGTATTGAAATACTTGTCTGAAGTGGAGTTGCAACAACGCTAACTCTATTCTACGTGTTTATTTGATGAACATGCACTTGATAAAGGTAGGATATGAATTAATGCTTCCTTGATCTTAGAAAATATTTTGAATAATTCCTTAAATTATCTGTCATCTCCATATTTATTGTTTGAAAGTAAATACAGAAAGTTATTTGATTATATTATGGCAAAAATGTAGGAGTTGAGGGGAGCTGGGTAGAGGCAACATATTCTGGAGTGATTTATTTAAACACAGCAAAATTATAATTTATTGCCCTAAAATGCAGTATGTAATTAAGAGAAGGATGGGTGGCTATGAATAGAACCTCTATTTTTTTCCTTTATTTTTATTGTTAACATTATTACAGATGTCCCCATTTTTCCCCTTTCTCCCACCTCTACCCAGCTCCTGCACTCCCCCTCACTCCCTCTGGCCATCCCCACACTGTTGTCTGTGTCTATGGGTTATGCGTACATGTTCCCTCGCTAATCCCTTCACCTTCTTTTATCCAATCCCCCCCACACCTCCAACAGAGTAGATCTGTTCCAGTTATCCATGCCTCTGTTTCTATTTTGTTCATCAGTTTATTTTGTTAACCAGCTTTCACATATAAGTGAGATCATATGGTATTTGTCTTTCTCTGCCTAGCTTATTTCACTTAGCATGGTATTCTCCAGGTTCATCCATGCTGTTGCAAAAGGTAATATTTTCTTTATTACAGCTACATCGTATTCCATTACATAAATGTACCACAGCTTTTTTATCCACTCATCTACTGTTATTAATTTTTCTAATATGTTATTTCATCTTCTTCAAATTCCACTTCAGCTTGAAGCAGTCACCCACCTGACTTGCTGAATATTTACTGTTTTCTAGGTACAACACTAACTAAATTAATGCCCACAAAATCCTGTGATTTAGTAATCAAATTTATTTATGTAAGCACAAAAAGAGTAAGTAATTTGCCCTTTATGTACCTACTAAGTGATAGAGTGAAGTTTTGATACACAATATGCCTGAATCTGCTTGTAACTGCTATATGGTCCTGAACTTGTGACTCATTCTTAAACCTTGAAATACCAAAATAAGATGACATTAGAAATAAACTCATGACTTGTCTTGAGGTTTTTTCCTAATGTCATTTTAATCTGGTATTAACTAATGGTAGAGAGGTTGTACAAAAACAGAAACCCTCATTCACTGCTGGAGGGAAAGCAACCTGACAGAGCCACCATGGAAAACAGTATGGAAGATCCTCAAAAAATTAAAAATAGAGTTATCATATGACCTAGCAATCCCTCTTCTGGGTATTTACCTGATAAAATTGAAAAAAATTCCAAAGATATACGCACCGCTATATTCTTTGCAGCATTATTCAAGTTAGCCAAGACATAGAAATAAATGGAATAGCCCTTGACAGATGACTGGATAAAAAAGAAGTGGTACATACATACCATGGAGTATTTATTCGGTCATAAGAAAAGCTGAAATACTGCCACTTGTGGTGACATGGATGGACCTTGAGAGTATCGTGCTAAGAAAAATAAGTCAGACAGAAAAAGTTAAGAACTGTATAATTTCACTCATAGATGGAATATGAAACTGAAAGAAACAAATGAAGAAATAAGAAAAACAAACAAAAATTCAGACATAGATAACAGTATGATGGTTAACAGAGGAAAGAGAGCCAGAGATGCAGTAAAGGGTAAAGTGGGTCAATATACAGTGATCAAAGATAATTTCATGTTGGGCGCTTGGGACACAATGCAATATGAAGATCATATGTTATAGCAAAGTACACTTGAAACCTATATAATCTTATTAATCAGTCTCACCCCAATAAATTTTATAAAAGAAAGAAAAAAACCAATAATGTACAAATTCATCATTTAAAAACCCAGATACCTTTTAACATAATTTAAAAAATCATACTGATAGAACAAGGAAGTAAATAGAATGAATAAACTTTTTTTTCCATACTGAAAATATGTCCTTATCCAGGCTACTTTAAATGCTACTATGCTCTATGTTTTAAAGGTAAATAGAAACCGTGTGCTAATATTATTTTCAATTTTCTTTATTTTTTCCAATCAAAGTCATGAACCTAGAGAATCTTACATACTTTTTATATTTCCTTTGTTTTTATATTTTATTTCTTTATATTTTATTATGAAATTACTAAAATCATTATAAAAATTCAAACAGTGTGGAAGGGTGAAAAGAGAAAATTTAAAAGACCCCTTCCTTTACTTTCCACAGTTAACCCCTGCTAAAATTTTCTAGTTTTTATTGAAACTTTCAAACTAGAAAGTACCTAAAACCAAATAGATTTGGCTGTATTTACTGGTATAGGTATCCTCTTCTCAGAAATATAACAAATCTATTGTTAGGAAAAGGTATAAGTAAGGAGTCAGTGATTGAAATCTCTCTGATGCTTCCTTTTCAAATGTGTGGTAGCAAACAGGAAAAAAATGGAAATACTTTCTGTGTTCTAAAGTCCATCATTCTATTTTTTTTAATCACCCAGGATCAATTCCTTTCAAGCCATATTGTTTGGGCAAGAGAAAGCCCATCCTCAGCTTCCAGGCAGACTTTGACCATCCCACACTGGTGATGATTATCATGACTTATTTCTGACCTGAGACATCTGTTGAACCAACCATAATAGGGTGATTATGAGAATTACTTAAGCTACCGAACATATTCAGATTTAAGACCTGCCACTCTGCCTGGTATTAACTTAAAATTATACCCAACATGCCACCTCTTGGATGGCTTGCCTTTAGCTCCACAACTTTTAGCTCAGGCTTCCACACCCTAATACTCAACTCCCTCAGTAGTACTTTGCCTGAAATGTGGTAACGACAGTACATCTCTAAGTTAGCATTTTTGACGTGAACTGAAATTGCACTTTATAATTTTCTACCAGAGTCCCATTTTAAGATTTAGTTGAAAATTTTTGACTCATATAGGAAAAATACTAAATTGATGAGAGTAGTTGATGCAAGAACTTAAGAAATAACAGTTGGTAAAAAGACCTACCTATTACATTAAATACACCACAAATATTTAAAGTGAAATTTGAGTATAGATAATTGTGAACTTAAGAAAGATAAATACATTAAAATTTTATTTAAATACACAGTAACAGAATATTATTTGTTCCATTTGTAGACAGACAAACTAAAGAACAAAAATTTACTGATCATGCTGGCTAGCAGTAGGTACATAAAATAAATTCAAATATATAGCTAAGTACAAGGACAAAAACAAGATATAATCATCACTTCCATATAACCTTTCTTTTAATCATCATATGTCCATATTTTATAGGAGAGGTTTCTAAATATTGTGAGTTATTTAAAAAGTTTAAAACCATAGTATTTCCCATCAAATGACAAAGCTATTTACATTCAAGGCAGCTGGAGATTTTGTTTGTTTTTGCACACATGGCCTTATGACGGAGCTTCTGTAATTTCTATTCCAGAAAAATGCAATAAATATGTCTAGAGACAAGGGACAAAGTTAATAAAAGGCTGTCCTTTCCTTTGCCTATGACTCTGATTTAAAATGAGCTATTTTCCCTGAACACCATATATTAATTGGATGGTTTCAGCTTTAGCCACAGACAAAAGCAGTCCAGATCATGATTATTTGCAGTATAACTTGCCTTGATGTAATGGGCAGTCACTGAGCATAGATATTAAAAAGTAAACTTCTTCCATGATAAAAAAGATGCCAACATCTTATCTTAGGAAAGCCAGCTAAAGGACCACCACTAATACAATTTCTTACATGTCTGTATCTCTCTCAAAGATTCATGATTATTATGTAATCATACAGCCTTCAAAAATATGTGTTTGCTAATTGACTCAATTTTTAGAAAATGAATTGTTTCAATAAGTGCTTTTTGTTTGTTTATACTATATATTCACAATTATCCACTATGATTTCTACTAGGTATAGACATCTTGGACAAGGTGGACAGTGTTTAGTAGATAGCAGACTCTGGAGGTGTTTGCTTATTTTAATAAAACAAAGTACTATAATTTTCTACCTTTTTTGTGTAGTTTATAAAATATAAAATATGTAACTACTTTTCTAATATCATATGAAAGTGGTAGTCTCAGGCCCTTTGCTTAAAACACTAAAATCATTTCTGAATCTAATTAGACATGTTTCAAGTCTTTGATCCTAGACCATTTCTGAAATCCAAACTTCATAATGATCCAAAGAAGACTTTAAAATGACTAAGCATTCATAGTGCCTCACACACTGAGTTTGGGGGGTTATTTTAATCTTCTACATGACTAGGTTGATAGCCAGGGCATCAATGTGGATAATCATCAATAATCAGATAATCAAGTATAGCAATATAATCCTTCCTCTCATCAATACCTCCCTTAAAAATTGAAAGACATAGGTGTTTGCTCTCTCTACTTGAGATAAGTTTGCTGGCCAGGGAATATTTGGCAATGTCTAGAGACATTTTAAATTGTCAACACTGGGGGTGTACTGATGGATAGAGACCATAGACGCTGCTAAACATCATGTTCAGAACAGCTCCCAACAACAAAATTTGTCTGACCCAAATTTCAGTAGTGTAAGGTTGAGAGACTCTGATGCAGGTAAAAAAAAAAAAAAAAAAGTAGAAGAGATGGTATAGAGTGAGACTATGTCACATTGATAAACTCTATTTTCTAAGTCTAAAATAATTGTTTACTTACCTTTCTACTTTTCTAAATTCAAATAGTTTTAATTATAAATATCTAATCAGGTATCCAGACTTCATACACACATTCATTCATTGCCCCATCAGAAAGGAGGAAAGGAAGGAAGGGATGAAGGAAGGAAAGAAGGAACAGGGAAAGAAAGAAAGAAGAAAACATGTACTTGAGCTTCTAAAATCCCAATTAAATAAATATTTGAAATATTTCCAATATTAAGGACAAACCAGAGCAGAAGTATGAAGCTAGATGAAAATATATAAACGTACAGATGAGGTTTGAGGAAAAGGTAGCTTTCTGATCATTGTATATTATGTCTTGGACTTTATGCTAAGACCAAAGGGAAGTCTTTGAAAGAATTTAAGCTACACAGTGGGCTTAATAAGGTTTGTGTTTAAGAAGATAACTCATGCTGAAGTGGGAAGAGTTAATATAAGGCAATGTACAGAAACAAAGTCCAAATAGGATATTGTTGTAATGCTCCAGGCAAAGGAAATTGATGGTTTGGCATAGAACATTATCCATGGAATGAAAAATGGACAAACTATAGAAAATGGTTAGAGAATAGAATTGGATGCAACAATACCATCAAAGAGCTATGAAATCACAAAGACGAGAACCAGTCAAGGGTTATGGATAAATTCTTTTGGTTTAAACAATGAGGAAACAGTGGTATCTTAGGAGGTGAACTATAGCAGAAAGTGCATTGGGAGGTATGGTGGGAAGAAAATAATGTTAATTTTGATATCTGAAACAAAACAAAACAAAACAAAACAAAACAAAACAAAGCAAAACAAAAAACCCTGTGCAACACCTGTGAAAATGTACTTACACAATTGATTATGTGAGATTAAAAGCTCTGGAGTATGCCCTGGCTGGAAAGCCCAGTTGGTTAGAGCATCCTTTCCAATTGCCAGGTTTTTGGGTTTGATCTTCAGGGCACATTCAAGAATCAACCAATGAATGCATAAATTAGTGGAATGAGAAATCATTGTTTCTAGTTCTTTCTCTCTCTTTCTTCCTGAAATCAATTTATAAAGTTATTGACTAAACTCTCAACTGAAAATTGAGAATTCTCTTGGAAAAATAAGGTGGTAGAACTTTGGTTTGGGCAGAATTCATGGGTACACAGAAGTTACAGAAGTGGAAGACCTGATATCAAGGACAGCTGTCTAATCAGATTCAACTCATCAGGTAGAAAGAAGATACAGTGTAGCTCCTCAGTCAAGAAAAAAAACAAAACTAAAAATAAGTATTTGTAAGAGATGCAAAGTCTAACTTGAAATTGAGGAAATCAAATGTAGTTTATTTTATAACTGACATTTTTGCAGTGCTTTAAAATTTGCAAGTACCTTATGGAAATACCTTATGTAATTTATACAACCTGAGTGGGGGAGGAATTATTGTTGTTTCCATTCTGTAGATATGGTTAGCATGGCAATAAAAGATTAGGGTGTATTTCTCAGTATCATGTAGAATATAAGTGCAATCACTGAATTTTGAAGCAAGTGTTCATATCCTAACTTCCATGTATTTTTCAGCATGCACACACACACAACAATGCTTGGGTATGAATAAAAATTAAGAATGAATCTTTAGAAAATAGCTTTCCCTTGTAAGGATTATATATATATATGCATTGAAAATAAGTCTGGACCATTTTTACAAGCCTGTAGCTTAATATTTCTCTATCATTTATCTAAATTGAGAAGTCATTTAAATACATATAATTAACATATATAGTGTTATTTGAAAAGATCACTGTCCTCAATAGTAATTAATCACACAGCCTACATGCCTAAATAAAATTTTTGCCTGTTTCCATGATAGGTCATTTTATAGTTTACTGCTAAATATATATTTCAAATGACCTTGGATGTCAGATTTGAATGGCAAAGGTTTCTTGAAGTCGGAAATTCAGAGGTTGAGAGAGGAACTTTACCGTGTGCTCAGGTTTCAATGGTATACTATCTCAAATAAAAATTAATAGTGACTCCAGGTCTGCAAATTGTTATCAATCCCGGAGGCTTAGTCGCCTCACACCAGATGCTGGAATTTGACTGTATTCATTAATATCCTTCAGTGAGGTCACCTGTAGGGAGAGAAGGAGCTCCAGGGGGCTAGACAGTGAAATGAAAGAGAACATTGAGTATTGTGCAGTGAAGGAAGATACAGGTTTATAAAGTTCTGATTGTCTCAAGTATGTAAGTAAATTGAAAGTCAAGTCTACTGAAAGGAGCACTTCGTTACCTGAGCCTTCCACATTCCTATTCCATCAAGGATAAGCAGCACCTGTTCAGAGAAACTATTACTTTTTATTTCTTTCTCCCTAAGTCTACTCTTTAAAAAAAACAGGGAAATAATTGTTCTGCCTTTGTTACTTTTTTTTCTGTCTTGGTGAAAATTAGAATTAAAATATGTGATATTCTTTTATGATACTTTGTCAGCATAATTCTCAGAACTGAGCTTAACCAATTCAAGTGAATCTGTGTGCTGAAGTGACTCCTGAGGGAAAACACAAATCCTTTGAAAGGATTGCTACACAGCTTCAGGAACAAGCACTGAGACCTCCTTATCCAGCCTAACCCTGCTTACATATTTCAGAACTGAACCCCCATCTTCATGCCCATACAGCATTTCCCTGGTGATTCCAGCAAGCCTTGTTAACAGTTTCATCTAACAGGCTCAGCAGGTTCAACATTTGATTATCTTTCCCTCAGGTTCACGATCAAGTCTTTTTCCTTCGTTATGCTCTGACAGGAACACTGTGCTCAGATTCTGTGTGTGGGTAGCTTCACATACTGAACGTGCAGAAAATGCAGAATCGACAATCTGGATAAATCTCTCGTTCAAGGAATTTAATTGTATTATTGAAATTCTGGGCTGTGCCCTTGAGACATTGATCCGGTATTGTCAGTTCCAATCCTGGGTGCACTTGCAGCATGATGATGTGTTCATGGAATTTGCAATTGAGATAATGAGGAATCAAAGCTTGCGACAGGATCGCTAACTGACAGAAAACAGGGGAACCAACTCGAATCAATACAGACCAGCCCTACAGAGTCCACCTGGCAGCCTGCAGTGTCTGCAAATCTCCTCAGGTTCCAATTTAAGAACAGGCTCAGGACTTTGGAGAGGGGCACAGTTGGATGTGCAGACTGGGGTGACGCTTTGCTTTCCAAGACACAGAGAGTATTTTACTATAAACTTTTAGTGCCAGAGGCAAGGATCTCTGGCTTCAGCAGCCAGATAAAACAAAGGGGGATTTAAACAAAATAGTGGAATACAAAATATGAGGGGGAAAAGATGTGACAAACGGCTGGGGTATTTTACTCTGCAAGAAGTTAAATGTACTCCACTCTGGTGGGAGGTTCTTAAACTATTTAAAGGGAAGTGAAGTCTCACATTTTTGAAAGGAGGATACATTTTAATCCTAAAGTTGGAAAATTCTGAACCCGTGTGTACTTCAGAACTGAGTAAGAGAAGGCAATGGTCATGTCAGTGTGATAAAAGCCAGTTTAAAGTGTTTGTTCGGCTAAATCAAAATGAACTACTATAGGATATTGGCTCGTTCATTCACTAATCTATTCTCCCTCTCAGATTACAGATGTCCTGGGAAGAATGAGCTACAATAGCAAAAAAGGAGGAAGGAATTGGCTGGGATAGATATTTCCAGCCAAAGTTTATATCAGGTTCCTGGACATCTACTGTAGTAGGATAATTATTTAATTACATGGAAGTTCCTCACCGCTACAAAACTTAGGGTAGGGGCACACCTTTGCAGAGTCTTGATTTAGGTTTGATGTTATGTCATAACTAACAAAAGTACTCTCTTTTTTTCCCCAGAATATCTTGGTTTGGGTAACAAAAATACTATAATATATGGTCACCTTAAAAACCTAAAAAAGTTATGAGTTTAAAAGAAGAGAAATTTTCTTGTTAACAGATAGCATTTACTGTACGATCTGATAACACAAATGTAGCCCAATGACTAATTTGGAAAAAATGTACGTCCTACTGCCTCAGTTTCCTCTGAAGTTAGAGAATTACTACTATCTTTAAGACTTTAGGGGAAAAATATTTTTGCTTAACTGAATTTTACCAGTACCTAAATTATTCCTCAGAAGCCTTATGTGCTTAGAAGGTACATGGATACACATGTGAAAGACCAATGTGTTTCATCCCCATCTGAGAAACTGCTGGACTGCTGCTCTGTGGCTTTCAGAGTAAACTTCCTTAACTATATTCCCACAATAATACAACGCTGTATTTTGTGATTAAATACTGAGAAAGCACTCCTGGCTGGTGTGGCTCAGTGGATTCAGCGCTAGCCTGTGAACCAAAGGGTTGTCGGTTTGATTCCCAGTCAGGGCACGCACCAGGGTTGTAGGCCAGGTCCCCAGTAGGGGGCACATCAGAGGCAACCACACATCGATGTTTCTTTCCTTTTCTTTCTCCCACCATCCCCCTCTGTCTAAAAATAAATAATTAAAATCTTAAAAATATATATTAGAAAAGAAATACCAAGAAAGCTAGTTAAAAGGAGACATCAGTTTAAATTACCCATAACTAGCCTTTTAGATAAGTAATTGCTAAGATATATTTATTTTAACCTTTTTGGGTTGAAAATCACCTCTGAAATATGTGGAAACTATCCAGAACAGGTGATCAGAGCACCCTGAAGAGTTTAAAGTTGTCTAGATTATTAAAAAGAAATTGGTAGTAACCAATACCAGGAAACACCTTGACATTCCCACCCTTAAATTGACCTTATATCAATTTGACATTGTCACTTACTTTTTTTATTAAGATGAGTAAAAAATGTGAGAGATTGATTTTATTCGTACATGACAAAAATGTTCCTGTATAAAAATTGGCCACCCAATGAAGGCTAAAGCAAGTTTATCTCAAGTGTTTCTTGTGTATATAAAATTATTTGCAAATGTTTCTAATGTATATAAAAAAGTCCTTGAGACTTTTTAAACATAATATTCTCTCACTCCAGCATCTTCACTACATCAATCTCCTAAAATCAGATTCAACTCATTCTCACAGTCACTTCTACTAACTTCTAAAAACAAACATCGGATTTTATCAAACTTTAATATATTGCTAACAACAGTAAGACCATATTCCCTTTAAAAATCTACCAATTAAAGATTCACTGTATCATCCTTTCAATTTTAAAACCATCATATTTTAATCTTCTGAAGTAGGAAAATTGGAGTATTTTGAAATTTGATAACTTTGTTTAACATTTTTACTAAACTAATAACTGGACAAAAAACTTAATTGTCTTTTGAATTGAGAGGGAAAAAACACTAAAATTTAACCCAATGTAGATATTGATTAACTCACTCATTTACTCATAAATGATTTCTCATTGCCTACTGTTTGCTAGACACTTAGAAGCACAACAAGGAACATGAAGGAAATAATAGGGAGATCATCCCTGCACTTATTTGGGAGGCTAAAATACAGGCAAATAACAGTTATGACTAAGTTTTCTGTTCTATCTCCCTATTCTGCTATCCTACACATAGATCACTCAAACATAAAGAACTCTTTATTCTTTATACATGTTTCTGTGGGCTTATACTAAATATTACCCCCCAAAGAACAGATAAAATGTAAAGTTTTCAGGTAATTGATAATATAAAATTTTTAAAAGCCTTTAGAAACCTTATCACTTGTTTTGCTTCTGTCTAGTTTTTTTTTCTTCCAATCATTGTTCAATATGCATTCTACCATGGAGAAATTATTATCCCATTGCACAAATTACTCTCACTCCAAAATGACATGATTAGAAATTTTCAGCTAATCAGTAAGTGGTCGGTAGTACCATTCCTGCTCATCAGCGATGTGAGAAGGGAAAATGGCAAGCAAGGGGAGCAGTATTCTCTTAGGCATTGCCTAGTAGGAAACGAATACTGAAATTGATTAATAATTGAGAAAAGAATTAAAATTCTTTTCTTTCAGTCATATTATAGAGAAGAGATTTCTAAAATTAATGGCAATTATGTGAAATATTCTGGGTAATGAAGCAACTTAAGTAAACTTTTCAGTCTTCACTCATTACACAAATAGAAAAAAATGGCAATTTGTGTATAATATCACAATTTGCATTTAAGATTATGAGGAAACTCAGTGCTTGAACTAACTCAGCCTATTAGGTAATAATAATTGCAGTAACTCTACATGTTATTAATAATAATCACAATAATGCTTTCTGATTAATTTCCTCTAGTTTGACCAGCATAGTTTACTAATATTTTCAAATAGACTACAAGTGTACTCTAAAGCCCATTCTTGAATTTTATAAGGAGGGGTACAGATACCATTAAAGTAGAAGGTAGGCCATTAATGTTTTAGAATGTATCCTTTTAACTATATTATCTTATTTGTAATTTAATTATTTTTGTATGCCATTTATGTATATATGTAGTTAATTCATCAGATTTCCACTAATAGAGGATATAGTCTCTCACATTTATACATGCTGTAGATCATATGATAGTGGATTTTAACTCTCCTTTTTATGCCTGTACATGGTTCCTGAATTTTGAGCCTTTCAATCAAAAGCCTGCTCTCTCATGTCTGGTGGTCTTTGGAAGAGTGAACCCAAGAAGGAGTACCCACCACAGGAGAACCACAAGTGGCTCCCAAGGGACCAGTGTTGGCATAATTTTTTCACAGATAATGTTGGCAATTTTGGACAAACCTTTAGTTAAAGTATCCAATAATTTAATGTCAATTAAGACATCAAAGTACCAGTTGTCAACTATTTTAGGATTAGTCTCTTTCCAGTTTAGTAAAATAATAAAGTTTGCAAAACAGGTTTTACTTTATTCAAATAATCATGAGATACATGATTAGAGCTGTGTGAAAATACAGAGAAAAAGAACAGAAAGACCTCAAAAGTCTAAAGAAAAATTTTTCTCTAAATGGCACAACTGTGCATTTCATGTATTTTTGTGGATTTTCCTTTTATCAGAGCAAGGTAGTCTTTATGGAAATAGTTTATTATACTTTAAAAATTTAGCAGTCTATTTTCAAACTTTTGACATATACTTCAGAAAAAAATATATTCCAAGCACTGTCAAATACTAAACTGTTCCTGCAGTTATTGTCTTGTATCTTGGCCTTCTGAAATACTTATATCAGCCTAAATTATATGGAGGAGAAAAATAATCTCTAATACTTTTTTAAATTTAAACTCGTTATTATCTATATTAGGGTTTGGGCAAAGTTGTTTATATCATTATCAATGGCTTACAAAAGTTTGGAGTTTTTTCTCCCATCTCATTAAACTATGAGGAGGCAGAGTTGAAATTCTGTAAAAAATCACCCAGCCTGACTTTTTCTGGAAAGAATTACTGCTAATTCAAGAAAGTTTTCAGTTTTACCGGGATTTCTCAAGGTGTTTTGTCATTTTTGTGGTGTTTTTGGTTTCTAGATTCCATGATTCATTCATAATAGCTCCTATGGTTAATCTGAGGGGAGAAAAATAGCAGACTAAATTTATTTTGTTACCTGGGTGGTCCATTTAAACAAAGATTTTGTTTTAACATGGTGTTATTCAGTTCTAACTAAAACTTTGCATCCATTATTATACAATATCGTTCTCTTAGATTAGTAAAATGAGAATTGTTAAGGGTTTGTTGCCTAAAGAAAGTAAAAATACATGAGAATTTATTTAATGTAGTTATATAGGAAGTTAACTGAAAAGCTATTGCATTGTATATAATAAGTATAGCTTGATTTATTAGAACTATATGTGGCATATTGTATATTGTTTCATTAAAGAAGACTAGATCTGTGGAAATGTACAAAAAATTAATGTGTAAACACAAATGTAAAGGGCTTTCAACAACTCAACCTATTGATAAGTGAAGCACATTAAAACACAGAAAATTAAATATAATTCTAACTTTCAAAAGGTATGAAACTAAAACAGGAGGCAATCCAAGATTAAATAAATTACTTCCCATTTAAATTAATTAAGGGAGTGATTTTATAATAATCTTGAAGGAATTGTCATCACCATTGTTCTACTTTATAATTCTATTTCTAAACCATAACTTGATTCGATCTACTCCACTTTATTTTTCCTGCCTTCTGTTCAGTCAAAGTATCTATCTTGGTCCACCGCGTAGTGGACTCCACATGAACCCCCTGCTCACCTGCTATATTTAACCTCTTCTCTCAATTGCTTTCTTTCCTTTAGAATATGGAAATGTTTCAATCCCTTCTAGTATGTTATTTTTTACTCTCTCTGTCTCTCCCTCTTTCTGATTAATTTCCCTCTCCCTATCTTCATAGTCAAGGGTACTAAAACCATACTTGATTTCTGTCTGTCCTTCAGTGCTTTTCTACTCTTATTTTATAGTAAAATTAATTCATAATTCTACTGTTCAAACTTACTTTCTGAGATCATCATGAACTGCCTAACTGTAAGGCCAAATTTCACCTTTTTGCAGTATTTGACTCTGTTGACCATTGCCAGCTTTTGGAAATTCTTTCACATTTGCCTTTTATGACACATTTCTTCTTTCTGCATCTCTTCTTGTGTCAGAAAACAGATGGAGCACTAAAATAAGATAATTAGGGATCTTAATGCAGGACTATACAAAAATGTGAGTGAAGAAGATGGGTAAGAGAGTATCAGTTCCCCGGGTTAAATATCTGTAGTGTCACTACTCCTAGACATAAAGAGCAATTATAGGAAGGGGTTACCAGGACCTGGAGACAGAGAATTTTGCTGATTTCTACAGGAAATGTGACCCTAAGACATGGGATGTGTCAATGCTATGAGAACCCACAAGGATGGAGGTAGGGGAATGAAACCTCTTAACTCACTTTACATCCTTCTGATTTTGTTTTTGAAGTACCTCCTTCTCTGTTGGGTGAACAACACCTAACACTAGAGGGCAAGGGAGTCATTTTATGTGGTCCAAACAGGTCAGCTTCTCAGGATAGAGAGGAGTGGAGAGTGGATCTGAAAGGGCTAACAGAAGACATCCTGCCCACTTATTTTTTAAGTGGTTTTTCTCCAGGGTTCCAATTTAGATCCTCATGCCTTCACACATTTTAAACATCCTCTTGACCTGGGCACCTTCTTATTTTCAATATAGGTCTATATTACTACTTCTATGCTGGTGAGTCCCCAGTCTCTATCTCCATTACAAATATATTTTCTTAGACTTCATACTTTCAACTATTTAAAAGGTATGTTTTTTTCTGGAATTCAACATCACAAAACCTGAACTCGTTACTTCCCATATAACTTGTTTTTTGTTCATATTATCTGTCTTTGAAACTGAATGCCACCAAGTCCAACCAATCCCTGAAGTCAAAAACCCAGAATCATCCTTGACTAATTTTTACACACTAGATAGAGTCAATTGGTTACAATGCTTTATAGACTATCTCCTAATAAATATTTAATTCACCTGTTACTGTGCATTGTCACCATAATTATCCTAGTGAGTGTGATAAAAACATACATACCAGGAGTTATAGAAACTGATTACACAAACCATTTTACCTAGTCTGGGGATTAAAGTAAATTCTTCCAGAGGGAAGTATATGTTAGCTTAGTCCTGAAGGATGTATAAAGAGTTCCTGGGTAAATGGTGAGAAAAGTGTTGGATACATAAGAATTAACCCATGCCAAGTTTCCTGAGGAAAGAATAAATTAAATATTTGAGACACTAAAATAAGGTAAGTATACACGGAGAGTAGAGAGTAAGGAGAGGAGAATATCTTAAAATACCTTCAACTGAGACCTGAGAATTAGGATGATGGGAGATTGCAGAGGGCTTTGAGAGTAGTAGTATGGATTTAGTACTCAAGTTGATGTAAGAAGTAGTGAATTAAAGAATATACTCTAGGAAAATTACCTCTCTTTCAGGTCTTACAGTCTTAGTCTGTAGAGTATGAGAATTTATCAAATCATAATCTGATAATCTGAAAAGATTATCTGAATAAAGGTAACTGGTAAAGAAACCTTTTCGGAGCAGCACATCTTGCTTGCTACTCATCTAACTCTCCAGACACATCTCATCTTCATGCTGCAAACATCTGTGCATATTCAATGTTTTTCAGATTATATGAGTCAGGAATTCTTTGAACAGAATTCCTTTGCATCTATAATTTGTTCCAAGTCTTAGAACTTAATATGACTGTCATATCTTTCTTCTAAAAGTCAGGATGGAAAGATGGTTTAATTGTGCAAGATTTTTAAAATCTGAGATAGTATTCTATTGTTGTTATTATTATTTATTAGTCATATTTTTGGATTGATGATAACTAGGGAAAGCCACTCACCCTCCATGTGGTTTATTTCTTCTCTTCTAAATATAAAAGAATTGAATAAGACAAATACCAAAACCTTTCTAGGTCTGAAATTTTATGAATCAAAATAAACCAAAAGCATGCAAATGGATGAGATGATCCTTTTAAGATTATCTCCAATCCACCAAGCCCTATAATAAATAACATAAAATAAGTGAAATGGACAATCATAAAAAATCATCATTACATGTTTCCAAATAAAATCAACATTTATTCATGTAGAATGTTATTTAATCCTTAAAGCTTGGCATCAGATCTTGATTTGCCATAGTACTCATCTCACTGTTGAAATTCCATCTCCAAAAGGATCTTAGTAATTAGATAACAGCTATGCTCCAAGTTAATGGACTGAGACAATTCATCCGGTGCCTAGAAGAATCTATATATTACCATATGCACACAAACACAAACACTATTTGTTAGAAGCTAGACTGGAAGGTAATGTATTGACATAATAGTAATGTATTGATAAGAATTTGATGAAATGGAATTAGAGAAAACAAATAGCAAAACTAAACTAAAATAAAATATATAATAAAAATGGAAGAGACTAGACTACGTATTTCCACAGAAAATTGAGAATAACAAGAATGAAAATGATAGGAAATCATGAAATCAGAAAAAAGTACATTGTCTTGTCTTACTTTTACATCTTAAATTATTTTAAGTGGTAACTTCTGACTTTACCCTTAATTTTCTTTTATCATCTCTTGATTTCAACTTGACACTGTCCAATGGAGAATTATTAATCTCCTAAATGATCCTAGGCTTAATTAATATAGGAACCAGACAAAGGGATAAAGCTTGAGATAGCAGAAGTAATTACAATTTAATGAAACAAGAATGAACAAATTATCACAAAGCCCAGTAGCCTATTAAGTGACCTGAAATGAAAATTTGGTCATCAAACTGATCACCTCTCTTACTACCTCTCTTCCTGTATACCATTTTCCCTCACTCTTTCCCATTGTGTTCTCTTCACATTTTGTAGAATTTGTGACATGACTGTAGATATGATTGCAAATAAAAAAGTAATAAAAATATTATCATATACCTTGTTCTCAACATGAACTCACATATGGAAACAGAAACTGTGAGACATGGTCTATAGGGGGAATTAATATTCAACTTTAATAAAGTAATTTAGAGTCAGAATTAACTAAAGACCTCTTTGGATGAAAGTTCATTTTATTTCAGTAATACTATAAACTTTTTGAAACTATTTCAAGGCCTACTCACTAATGTCTCCCAAACACTGTTTCCCGGGTGGTCATCAGCCCAGAAAATCCACAGCACCACAGCACATCTTAGCTGTTTAAATTCAGCCTCAGAAAATGCTTGGAGCAGAGCGAATGTTTGCAGACCCGTGCTGTTTATTTTGACAAACACAATCTCTTTTTACACTGCAGGAGGGATAGAAAAGGGGACCAAAGAAAAAAATCTTTGTTTTAAGTCAGTTGCTATCAAATGTTAAGAACTGAAAAGGGAAAATTAACTCCCATCGCTCTCCCACGCAGCAGCAGCAGGATGAAATTAACTGGGAAGGCAATCACTGTCCTCTTCATACTTCTGCTGGGGCTGAAAGTCTGTTCCAGAGTCCACTCCGGCCCCTCCCTCAGAAATGCAGAACCTCTCTGATACTACTCAAGATGCCTGTGTTGTATGCTATGAAGTGTTTCAAATTGAGAGGAGTGGGACACAGGTGAGCAAAAATCTAGCCAATAGGAGAAAAGTTATCCAATGCAGATGATGACATTCTTTATTACAAAATCACTGGATATTAGTGAGAAAATTATTTCCACCTATCAGTAAGCACAGAGACAATTTAATTTTGAATTTTCTTATGTTTAACAGCGCACTGCATTATGGACAGATAAGGCTTTCACAAATAAGGAAGCTGAGACAATTAAATGAGGGTTTAAATTTCACCCTAAAGTTTTCAACTGTCTAATAACTTGTAGTCTAAGAAACTAATTTGTGTCCAAATGAACAGTTCTTTACTTGTACAGAGATATTTTCTTCTGATGATAGCTGATTTTAGAAATACATTGAAAGTAACCTTATCTAATCACATCCTTGAAGAATTATATTTATTATATAAACAAATGATGCTAAATTCTAGCAAGTTTTATAATAGTGGGGAAGAAAAGTAGGTTGAATTGAGTCAGAAAAATGCTCAATTAGTACAATGACTTAAATACAAAAACTAACAAAATGGAAATATATTTGTCTGTATACCAATATATTATGACTATGAAGGAATCTGCTGTCATGCTGAGTAAAAAGACTCTTAGGTAAAGCACTTTATGAATAATGCCTTTAAAAACAAGATTATTTAAGGTTGAACATAAAATTCACTTAAATACATAAGGTATCAAGAAGAAGTTAAGAGGTATAGCTTCCAAAGTACATGAAAAGACATTTAAGACCAATCCTAAAGTATTTTATATATATACATAAACCTATATATATTATATATTATACAAACATAGCAAGGATTTGCAATGAACATATTGTCATATCAATAGGGAAATCACTGTGCAACTACACATTAAAATATGATTTCATATTTGGTGTTAAATCATCTTCACTGTGCAGGCATGAGGCCAGATGGAAGCTTATGGCTGCTATGTCATTACCTGCTGAACACTGATGTCTTCTTAGCTAATCCAGACAGAACCATTCCAACTGCCATAAATGGTGGGCCCAAAGGCCACATTTATAGATTGCACTAGAAATGTTAAATTTATTTTTACAGTGATAGCTTTTTTATAGGTTGAGGGAAAAAGGGAACTCTATGGTGTTCCAAAATACCTATCCGTTGGTGACTGTGAGTGCATTTTCACACACACACATATATAGAAAAATAATAAAATAACCTGAATAGGATATTTTTTATGAATGCCTAACTATGGACTATTATTATTTCCCTGGGTGTGAGATAATACTAATTTTTTTTTTAGTTTCTGCATCTTGGATTTTCTCATGATGACAATTGGTTTTATTCCTTTTATTTCCCCCCCTAGCCACTTGATGGAATCCTTCTCCAAATGGAACCTATAGAGCACAGGTGGCAAACACAAGGCCCTCAGCCAATTCAGCCCTCCACCTTGTTTTATCCATCCCAGCACCTTGTTTCTACCTGGCAGCAGAGCTGAACTCTGGCTTAACTGTTAAGGAGTAGTTCCATTTATTCAGTCCTAAAATTACATTTAGCCTTTTGAAGGCAACCGTGAGGCTAATGTGGCCCCCAGTGACAATGAGTTTGATACCCCTGCTATAGGGTATATCCTTGTCAAACAACCAGAAGGTAGTCAAGCAGAAGACAATGGGGAAGATCAAATTCAGTGACAATTCTAAGTTGTTTCCTTTCAAAATGAGATTTTTCACAGTACATGAAAATGCCAAGATATTTTGCACCCAAGTTCCTAGAACCTATTAAAAACCCAAAATATCTAAAGGAAAAGATGGCTATTAGTCAACTGTCTCAAAGCCTACTTTGTTGTAACACATCCAGGCCCTAGCGGTGAGTAGGCACCACTGCCCCATGCACTTGCTGCCATTTGAGATGAAGCCTTTGACACAGGCACCACGTGTGTACTCAGCATCTGTCTTGGAAATATAACACAACTGAAGGATATCTCTTTTGTATTAACATATGATACAGGTCAAGTAGTCATAAAACTTTGCTCACATTTTTAATCTTTTGCTCAGTGCTACAGAATTTCATGTTACAAATATCAGACTTAAATTCATTTAATTTGACTTCTCTAAAAGACAGAAGCTTATATAATTAAGGTGAAGAGTAAAGAAGAAATAAAGAGGACTATTGGAGGTTCCTGAATTATAAAAAAGGCACCAGATACTAGGTAACATTATTCTAGAATCATGCCAGCTTCCACAAGAAGAGTAAAGAAAAGAATCAATTCTGGTGTCATCTTTCCCTCCACCTAAATTTTAGTATGTAGTCATTTATTCATGGTGGTTTTGTTTATATGAATCAAATTAAATAATCCATTTGAAGAAATCTGAAAGTCTCAAATGCTACAAAAAATAAATTGGATGGAGAACAATTTTAAATATTTTTATTACCATAAAAATGTAAGTTATTCATGAGTATTCAAAGTGTACTCAGTATAAAATGGTGGAGAAAAGAAAAGGAAAGAGAATTGCCTGTCCAGGCAAGTAAGTTGAAACAGTCTTAGAAAAAGATGCCAGACCTGTGCCAAACTCTGGTACACACGTTGTTTAACCTTTCAAACAATCCCTTTCTGAGAACGGTTATCACCCAAAGCTGCTGGAATAAAAAGTCTAGTTATCAAGTGACTAAACCTGATTCGTGTGGACCTGTGATCAAACTCAATTTCCAGTACATTCTCTCTCCCAAAAAATTGGAAATAGGATGTTTAAAACTTAAATCTGTTAAATAATGATATATCCCTGACTGAAAGGTTGTATAGTCATAGCCAAGGGTAAAGACATGGTCAGTCAGTGTCAGGTACAAGCTGAATTTCTGGGAAAGAGGTGAGAATCTAAATTCAGGGAGTTGAAGAGGAGAACTAGAGAACAGAGAGGCAAAGGACATGGCCACATGACTCTATGAAACAAGAAAGATAGAGCTTCAGTTCCTAACTTCCTTCTTCCAGTCTTGCTACAACATAGCTAACTTCATTCTCGGCTTTGGAATTAAGTGTTGTTGGCTTAAAATTAGCATTTTTAACAAGCCATTCAAAATTATTTTATTATATATGCCACATACATAGTATGTGCGCATCTTTTTCTTAATGCCTTCTGCACAGGGCATTAAGAAATGATGAGTGTGTGCAAAATATTGCAGTCCAGCACTACTGAGTGTGGGCAAAATACTGCAGTCCAGCTCTTTCATGTCTGCTCACACTGGTTTTAACTTTTTTAAAAGAAAGAACTATGCCTTCCATATTTGAACACATACTACAGAGCCTTCATTCTTCTAGAATGAATGAATGACAGTACATACAGATTCATTTGAGCATTATCTCTGTTCAATTATCTTCAGTCAATGGTAGTTGCTAACTACAAGGGATATATCCTAGCATAAACACTCTCTCAGGCTAGATTTCCTCTTAAACATAGATTATACTTGAGATTGGATAAACGTGGAAAACCTAGTAGCTAGAATTTACTGCTCCACTTCAATGGTATCTTTATACATAAGTCTAATAAACAAGAATTTCATTAAGGTAGAGCCCATGTCACTAGGAGAAGCACCACAGGAAGATCTGGCTTGAAGAATTAAAGAATTAAGACTAATTAAATAATTAAGACTAAAATAGATCATCTAAGAAAACCTACAGATATAAATTAGTATACAGACTTTGAAAGATTGCTAAAAGCTCTGTAACTTGGTTATGTTTATTCTTTGCATTGCTCACTTTTTGTTCATGGAAATTAAAGGTCAACCTGTTAAAGGCAAGAGAGTCTACATGCTTTTCAATAATAAAAAGGAAGAAGCAATGCTGGGCAAGATCAACAATTTTTTGAGTCATATCTTATTTTTAAAAAAGAACTACAAAGCACAGATAACACGGTGCCTGGAGCATGTGTCTGAGGGAGCAAGAGAAAGGAGGGTGGGCAAAAGGAAGAGACACCCTCCAAGGCCTCTGTCATTCCCCATTTCAACACAGTCTTCAGGATGTCTGGAAGCTCCAGGGTTCTCTGGGAAGTAGGCCATCCTCTGCCCCTTGTTTTTCCAAGAGAAAGGTATTTTTTAACCATTAGGAAAACTTCAGACAGTCCCCAAATCCTGATTACAAGAGAATTCTGTGGGAAATTTGTCCATTTGCCCTGAAACTACCTAAGTATAATGAGTACATGTTTCAAATGTATTATTCTTGAGATTTACTTTTAAGCCCATCAATGATGAGTTAATGTACTTCAAAATATTTTTAAAGAAAAATATTAAATTCAAGTTGTGATTGATAAAGGCCAGATGCCCTCTTTAAATCCACAGCATAGAGTATTTTTGTGCTGCCATCCTGAGAACAAAAGCTAGGAGCAGTGGTTTCACTATGGGTAAAAACGACCCGACTTTACAACAGCCAAATTTATAAAGCTTTTACTCACTTTCCCCAAAGACAATCGATTGAAAACACCCATATGAATGGGAGAAACATTTTACGTTCTACTCTTATGTTATCATGCAAGTGCCCAACACAGAGTCACTAAAATCTTTCCAAATCAAGTCTTTATTAGAGGAAAACATTTTGTAACCACCACCCCCCTTTTTTTTGTTGTTGTTGTTTCCTTGAAGTGTGATGCTCCTTAACCATCCCCCGCCTCCAACCCTGTGTCTTAATCTTCGAATGGAAGTTGAGTGAGGGGTCTACATTTCTCTTCTGGGAGAAGTTAACCTGTAAAATCCTGAGCACAAAGATTTCCTTCTTAGCCTTCTCTAATTGGCCCAACAAGAGGCAAGGACATAGACTGCTGTTGCTGCTCTGAAAATGCAAAGTTCCTATGCCAGTCTGGACAGTCGAAGGAACAGAGAGGGAAGGTGGGCTCCCAGTAGCACTCTCCCTACTGTTCTCCAATTTTCCCTTTTACTGGCGATCAAGGTGATGTTTGGGCAATTCATATGCAATTTTTTTCAAAAATTTATCAGGAATGGGGCCACTTTATTTGACCCTGCAGTCTATAGTGTCAAGGAATGTGTATTTTTATATAAATTTGAAAATTTAAATTTAGTAACATATAGGAAGAAATAAATTACTGATTAGCCATAAAAAACACTGACTAGTTAAAAGTTAATATGCTTTCGAAATTATTTTTAAAAACAATGGAAATTCATACATAATTACTTGAGATTAAGAAATAGATACTCTATAACATTTGGTGCAGTCAAACATAAAGCCATATTTAAGTCCATAATTATAATTTCAATTAATAATTAAAGGATATGCTCATAGGGAAGGTATATATAAAGCAGTAAATGGCTTTTTCAGGTAATTAAACATCTAAATGATGTTTCACACTAAAGAAAAAAGAAAGTTTATTGTGACTATATTTCTGAGCTTGAATAAATATTCTCCAACACAATAAGAACATAATTCAATGAGACTAAAATAGCAGAAAGGGGAGTGGAGTTCCTTTAGCTTATGGAGCTCTGAATGGCTGGCCTGAGTGCTTTCTTCAATTTACCAGGGATATCACAGTGACTGCAAGTAAGAGGTGAGTAAAAGAATGAAGTGAGGGCAGGTATGAAAATGGAATAATTGTGAGAGGCTGTATTTAAAAATGTGCATAATATGCAGCCAAAGTGATCTGTATAGAATGGCAGTTATATAATTAGACATTTTAAAGCCAATAAGAATTTCAGGGTCATTTGTGAGTGGGAGAATGTTTGGATTTTTTAAGCTAGCATTAGCTAAATCCTTCTCTTGACATAGCACGGCAATTATCCTCCCAAAAGCCTTTCCAGGATACAAATTGGACATTACTGATAAATGCGAATGTGCTGCTCAGTGATGAAATGTTTTCATAGAAACAGAATGAAGTAGACGGAATAGCTATTCTTATCAACTCTGAAGAGATATATCCAAAGATAATGTGCATACTAAAAAAGCTTTGAAAAAAGGTGTTTCAGTAATGTTATTATAAAGGGTTATTTATTTATATAGGCTTTTTAAAAAGCTCTTATTATCACATCCAAGACACTGTATATAACAAAAAATAAATATACATATAGCTTTTAAAGGCAATATGAAAGCTAAATTACCACTTTCTTTTCCTTTTAAGACTTTGATTTTTAAAAATTCCTGAAATTGGAAATAAAAAGTTTATGGAAAGTATCCAGTAATATCTAATGGAAATTAAACACTAAATTTCTTACTATTTCAATAAAATAGTTTTGTTTTATTTTTCCATTTTATCAGATTTATTGGGGTGACATTGGTTAACAAAATTATGTGGGTTTCGGGTGCACAATTTCACAACACATCATTATACTGTATTGCTTGTTCACCATCCCAAGATGCCTTCCCTCACCATTTATAACCCCTGTACCCTCCCCCACTTCTTCCCACAGCCTTCCCCCAGCAACCACACTGTTGTCCATGTCCATGAGGGTTTTTTTTTTTTTCTGAATCCCTCCTTTCCCCGAACCTAGCTCCCCAGACACCTTTCTGACAGCAGCCAGCCTCCTCCCTGTTAGTCTATCTCTATTTTTCTTCTTAGTTCATAACATGAACTAAGTTCATTACCTTGAGTGAATGAGTGAAATCACCTGTCTTTCTCTGACTGGCTTATTTCACTGAGCTTAATGTTCTCCAGATCCATACATGCCATCACAAAAAAGTAAAATGTCCTTCTTTTTTATGGCTGAACAGTATTCCATTATGTAAACGTATCACTGTGTTTTATCCACTCATTTAATGATGGACATTTGGGATGCTTCTACATTTTGTCTATTGTAAATAATGTTGCATTGAACATAGGGATGAGAATATTCTTTCAAATTAGTGTTTCTGATTTCTTTGGATAAATTTGAAGAGTAGAACTGCTGAGTCACAAATCAGTTTTATTACTCATTTTTGAGGCAAATCCATACCATTTTCACAGTGGCTGCACCAGTCTTCACTGCCACCAATAGTGCAGAAGAGCTCCCCTTTCTCCACATCCTCACCAATACTTGTTTGTTGATTTATTAATGATAGCCATACTGATAAGTGTGAGGTAATATCTCATTGTGGTTTTAACTTGCATTTCTCTGATGATTAGTGATGTTGAGCATCTTTTCATATGTCAGTTTTCCATCTGGATGTCCTTTTTGGAAAAGTGATTCAGGTCCTTTGCCCAATTTTTAATAGGATTGTTTGAATTTTTAGGTTTTCATAAATTTTTTATACTAACCCACTAACAGACACATCATTGGCAAATATATTTTTCCATTTGGTAGGTTGTTTTCTCATTTGGTTGATGGTTTCCTTTGCTGTGCAAAAACTTTTTGGGTTGATATAGTCCCATTTGTTTATTTCTTCATTTGTTTATCTTGTTGGAAGTGATATATCAGAAAAAATATTGCCATGAGAAATGTCCAAGACTTTACTATCTATGTTTTCTTTTAGAATTTTTATGGTTTTGAATCTAGCATTTAAGTGTTTAATCCAATTTTAGTTTATTCTTGTGTATGGTGTAAGAAGGAGGTGTAGTTTCATTTTTCTGCCCCTGTCCGTCCAATTTTTCAACACCATTTATTGAATAGACTATGTTTGGCCCATCGTATGTTTTTGTCTTCTTTGTCAAATACTAATTGACTATAAAGGCATAAGTTTATTTCTGGGCTTCTATTATGTTCCATTGATGTATATGTCTTTATACCAGTACCATGCTATTCTGATTACTATGGTCTTATAATATAGATTGATACTAAGGGGGCATAATTCCTCCAACTTTGTTTTTCTTTTTCTAAATTTCTGTAGCTATGCAAGGTCTTTTCTTTTTGGTTTTATATAAGTCTTTGGAATGTTTGTTCTACTTCTGCCATTGGTATCTTGATAGGAATTGCTTTGAACCTATTGAGTGCTTTGGGTAATGTGGTCATTTTAATTATGATAATTCTTCCTGTCTATAAATACTATATTCTTCCACTATTTGTTACTTCTTCAGTTTCTTTCTCCTATGTCTTATAATTATCTGCATACAGGTTTTTTACATTCTTAAATTTATTCCAAAGTATTTTTGAAGCAATTATTAATGAAATTGTTTTCTTTCTTTTAAATATTTTATTTATTTTTAGAGGGGAAGGGGAGAGGGAGAGAAACATCAATGTATGGTTGCCTCTCATGTGTCCTTTGCTGGGGACTGGCCTGCAACCCAGGCATGTGCCCTGACTGGGAATCGAACCACGATCGATCGTTTGGCTCACAGACCCGCACTCAATCCACTGAGCTACGCCAGCCAGGGCTGAAATTGTTTTCTTAGTTTCCCTTTCTAGTAGTTCATTATTGGTGCACAAAACTGCAACTGATTTTGGTATATATATTTTGTATCCTGCCACTTTACTAAATTCATTTATCAGTTCTAGTAGTTTTTCAGTGGAATCTTTAAGATTCTTTACATACAGCATCATGTCTTCTGCAAATAATGATAGCTTTATTTCTTCCTTTCCAGTGTGGATGCCATTTATTCCTTCTTTTTGTCTGTTTGCCGTCACTAGGACTTCCACTACTATGTTGAAGAGGAGTGTGAAACTGGACATCCCTGTCCTGTCCTCAATCTTAAGGGAAACACTCTTAATTTTTGCCCATTCAGTATAAAGTAGTCTGTGGATTTGTCATGCATAGCCTTTATGATGTTGAAGTATGTTCTCCCTATTCCAACTTTGCTGAGATTTTTTATCATAAATGGGCTCTGGATTTTATCCAATGCTTTCTCTGCATATATTGATATGATCATATGGTTTTTATACTTCATTCTGTTCATGTGGTGTATCACATTTATTGATTTGCAGATATTGTAGCAACCTTGCATCCCAGGAGCAAACCTCACTTGATCCTAGCGTATGATCTTTTTAATGTATTTCTGTATCTGGTTTGTTAATACTTTGTTGATGGTTTTAGCATCTATGTTTTTCAAGGATATTGGCCTATAATTTCTTTGTAGTGTCTTTATCTGGTTGTGGAATTAGAATAATGCTGGCCTCTTAAAGTAAGCTTGGGAATCTTCCCAACTCTTTAATTTTTTGGAATAGTTTGAGGAGAGGTTAGTTCTCTCCTAACTAACCTCTAATAGTTAGTTCTTTTATGTTTGGTAAAGTTCACCCATGAAGCCATCAGTCACAGGACTTAGATTTGTGGGGAGTTTTTTCATTACTGCTTTAATTTCAAAAGTTTTAACCTATATATTCTGATTCTCTGATTCTTCCTGATTCAATTTGGGAAGATTGTCTATTTCTAGGAATTTATCGACATCATCCAGACTGTCCAATTTGTTGTTACATAGTGTTGGTTCTGGGCATTTGGGGAGGGACGCCGGTGCAGACCAATGTAAGATGCTGCCTGTGACTGGGCCTGAGTGTGTGCATGAGAGACCAAGCTGTACACCAAGGCTGGCTTTTACCATCACCAGGTCCATGTGCATGTTGGCAAAAGTCCCAAGCCGCCCTGAGTCTGCCTTCACCTGTGTCTACCTTCTCCTGCCTCTTAGGCTCAGTCACTAAAAGAGCCTATGGCTGTACTCAAGTTGCAAGAGGTAGATTCACAGTGAGTTACCAGGTAGGGGCAAGTGCTATTCACCAAGTTGCAAACTTGGTACCAGTGCTGGATCTGAGGCCACTCAGCAAATGTCCTCTTGTATACAAAGTCTAAATGCCACCTGCTGGATGTTCACACACCTTTCTCTTGGAGCAGGGTGTCAAGGAACTGTCAGGGTAAGAACAGCAGTTTTTATCATGCCTAAACAGACCAAGGTTTGGCCATGTGAAGGTAGGGCTCTGCTCTGGCCAGGGGTGTGAGAGGAAAATAGCCCCTGTTCTAGAGCCATACAGCCCAGTCTGCCCCAGTTCCTGTGAGCAGGAGATGGAGCTCAGCATGGTAGAGCTGCCAGGAGTTGAGAAGATGGGCTAGTGGATCTTTCAGGAGGGGAGATGCCAGGCAGGCTTCAGGGAAGATAGAGGGTGTGGGCCCCACCCCAGAGCTACACAACGCAGCCTGTCCTGGATTTTGCCCAACCTCAGCAAGGCAGAGCCACTTAGGAGTCAGGTGGGTGGAGCCTTTGGAGCCAGAGCCCACGCCCAGAGGGTGGATCTCCAAGAAACCCAGAGGCTGGTTCCAGCAGACCTTCCGCAAGGGAGGATAGCTTCCTTGTCAGGTTCATGGGAAAGTGGAGGAATGACCCCTACCCCAAAGTCACATAACTCAGGCACTGACACCCCCTGAATCTATCCAGACCTCTACACCCAGAGGAAACGGACTCCTCTACAGGGCTAAAGTTCCACAGGGTGTGGTGAGAGGGATTCCAAATGGTGGGGCCACTGCTTTCCTCCATGCT
>PVKM010006565.1:0-43913 GCA_004027735.1 Carollia perspicillata | reverse complement strand
GGTTTCCTGGTAATCAGGCATAAGAAAGAATATGTAAAACACTGTGAAACCTGCTTTTGTTTAGAATGCTCTCAATTAAATAAGCATCCAAGCAAGAAGTGAGTTTGTTCCTCAAAGTTTTATGGCTCTTTAGCTATCTGACCCTGACTCAAAATAGGCCCTCAGAGTTCTTTGTTATCTATTGTTTGATCCTTGCTGCCTGACATTGATTGACGAGCTTTACCTGTATCCCTGTGTGTTACGAACCTAATAAAAAGCCATTGAAGAAGGGGCTCTTGGTCTTGCTCCTTTGAGAATCTGACCACCTCTCCTCCCCAAGCAAATTATGTCTTGGTAGTATTATTTTCATCCGTGGCAGACGCGGGGACCTGCACAGAGTTTCCCCCACAATGTGTCATTACAGAAACAGATGAGAAAAGCTACATTTCTTTTTATATTGGTGTTTTACAGAAAAATATTATAAAAGTATTAAATCACATTGGAAAATACAATATTTATTTAAACTTCCAGAGTTTTAATAATTTCTCCTTCATACTTCCTTATTTTCTTTCTTTCCTTTGAAATCCTTATCTGAGGATATGTTTATTGACATGAGAGATGGACAGAGAGAGAGACATCAATGTAAAAAAGAAACATCAATTTGTTGCCTCCCAATACGCACCCCAACTGGGGATTGAACCTGCAACCTTTTGATGCAGAGATGACTTTCCAAGCAACTGAGCTTGATGGCCAAAACAATACTTCCTTAAAAGTCTTTTAAATTGAAGTATAGTATATGTATATTGTATTAGACAAAAAGTTCATTTGTTTTTTTTGGTAAGACAGCTCTAGTAACACTTGGTTGTCTTTAATCTCATTTGAAATTATTTTGTTAGATTGTATTATGACAGCTGTCATATCAGTGTGCATTTAAAAAAATACCTTATAAAATTTGTGAATTTTTTGTAGTCATTTTAATATTGAAGATGGAAGAAAATTGACAACATTTTCAGCATATTAAGCTTTATTATTTCAAGAAAGGTAAAAATGTGACTGAAACAAAAAAAAGATTTATGCAATGTATGGAGAAGGTGCTGTGACTGATCAAACATGTCAAAAGGGGTTTGCCAACTTTTGTGCTGGAGATTTCTCACTGGATGATGCTCCATGGTCGGGTAGACGAGTTGAAGTTGATAGCAATCAAATGAAGACATTAATGGAGACCAATCAACATCATACCACATGGGAGATAGTCAACATACTCAAAACATCCAAGTCAATAAAGTTATTGGTGAAAATAAAAAAATGTATGTTATTTTATGGAAAAAATCTAAATGGAGCTTTGGGTAACCCTATAAAAATACACAACTCATAAATGTAGAGCTCCATAAATAACCATAAAATGAACAAACCATTGATTAATACCCAGATTTTTTTACAAAACACATTGTGGATCTCAAGTGAGCCCCTGTGTGCCCATGTGATCACTACTCTCTTACCCCCAAATATAATCATTATTCTGATTCCCAACATCATAGAACAGTTTTGTCATTTTTGAAATTTTATATAAGTAGAACCAGATGGTCTGAATTCATCCACTCAACATTTGGTTTGTGAGAGTCAGCCATGTTGTTTGTGTAGTTATAATATCTACCATTTCATCTTTGTGGTTTTTCATTGTATGAGAGCACACTTTAGTTTTCTGTTTTACTATTTATGGACAGTGGACTGTTAACAATTCATTCTGTTATGCATAGTGGTGCTGTGAACATTCTTGTACACATCTTTGTGTACATATGTGCACGAATTTCTATTGGATAGGTACTTACAAGTGAAATTGTCAGGTCATAAGATACATGCATGTTCACCTTTAGTAGATAATGCTAAATACTTTCCAAAGTGATTGAGCAATTTATATTACCAGCAGCCATGTATGAGAGTGTCTTTTGCTTTTGTCTCATTAACATTTGATATTTTAATTTTTAATTTTATATATTTTAATAAGTATGTGATATTATCTTCTGTGGTTTAAATTTGCAATTCTCTGTTGAGAAAGTCTTCCTTTCATTCATCAGTCATTTGGATATACTGCTCTAAGAAGTGTTTGTTTAATACTCTTTTTCATTTTTCTACTCTATTTTTTGCCTTTTTCTCATTGATTTAAGGAATTTTCCATGCGCTCAAAATAAAAGCTATTTTTTAATTATATATGCTGGGGATATCACCTCCCACTCTGGACCTTGACTTTTTGCTCTCTTGAAAGTTCATAATTTTAATGTGGTCTAATTTATTGCATTTTTTTCTTTTATGGGTGGAGCTTTTTCCATCTTGTTTAAGATATCTTAGCTATTCCAAGATTATAAGTATATCTCCTATGTTATCAACTAGAAGTTCTATTGTTTACATTTAAATGTATATTTTACCTGCAATTATTTTTTCATGTATGGTGTGAAGTAGATATCAATGTCCATTGAGGTACCTATCGCCTATCTTAGCAAAGATGTCAAACAGGCATAAATGTAAAAATTGAATTTCAGAGTGGCAGTCTACATTGAAGTTAAAGTTTTGGGATTATTCAGTGTACAATGCTACTTAACGCCATGAGATTAAGTGTAATTGCTAAATAAATGAACGTAAATTAGAAGAAACTGAGGACAGAGTCCAGGAACCCTCCAACGTATCACCCAACGTTATATGTAGTACTCCACTATGTGCTGACATAGAGAGCAGTATACCAATACAGAGCATAGTTTACTATAGATTCCTGCCATCTAAATACTACCTTTAGAGTGTGTGCCATAGTTGTGTTGGCTTACACCGGAGTCAGGTCAGAATATAAATTTGATGAACTATTATGCTAAACCAGAATGTCATATTTTAAATATGAATTGTTATTAAGTCAGCCCTTCATCTGCACCAATAGAAATGACTAGTTAGCACATACAAGCAGCAATTTTCATTTGTTTCTTGAACATTTTCTAAGGTTTTTGTGTTATTCATGTCATTCATCTCACCTACCAAGACATTTTGGACATACTAACTCTGTTACACATCTGTGCATTCAACATTTGTAGATTTGATAAGCAAATGACTCACAGCAAATATTGGATACTATAGGCTCGTACCCTGAAATCTTCGGTGCACTAGAGCCTTCCTCCTCTAGCTGACATAGCTCCCAATCTCACACCTTGTTTGGGCAAAGCTGTTCAGTTATATCTAACCTACTATCATCCAGGTCATATGTTTTAGCTTTTCTAGAAAGGAAATCATAAGAGAAACCATCTTTTTTGTGTGTTCCCATTTCAAAGAGTCTTGAGTGGGGCACCTAACACTGGAATCTTGCCCACATTTTTGTCAGAGTAAATTACTTTCTGTGTCAATTTATTGCCTTTCTGAGAAATATCCACGAGATGGTATGATGCATGCCCAAATGTCATACTTGGCCCCTAGCCACCTCCAACTATGTGAAAGTAAAAACTTTGTGCAAAGTAGTAGCTTTCATTCAGCCAAATTAAGGAAGGAGAAGTTCCTGAGTGTGCATTGATTTCAGTTGCCACGTTTACAAAGTGCCTATTTCATGCAATACACTGTTGTGGACGATGTGAAGGATATAATGTGAATTATGGATCCCTGCCATCACACCTTACAGCTAAGCTCCAGATCTGTCTCGTAAATTACTGTTGAATCCACACTATAATTTTCTTCATTTTCTGCGTAATTTGTTTCCAAAGCATTCCCAGTGGTTTCACTGTTTCTTAAGACGCTGCCATAAATTGTCATAAGGTGCTTTTAAGTTCTTACTAGCAGTGACGATATCTGGCTCTTTATAGTCACGTGCTTAACCTCCACAAGCTGTGAGCCTCCTTAGATTCTCTACTGTCATCATAGGCTTGGTAATGAGAGATAAGAACGCTTTAAATTTAGTCATTTTTAGGTTAAATCACATAGTTAGTGGCCCAGTAGGAAACAGAAAATAAATTCCCTCATCCCCAGTACTATCCTTTTTTCACTAGTCCACAAAATATGACTTCAACATTGCAGAGGTTTTACATTTAAGGACCCCGGTTAGCAATGAGCAGAGACTCGAAACTCTCCTAGGTGTACCTCATGATTGCGTTGTTATGAGTTTCATGTAAAATGAGGTACTTCTGCTCCTGATCTTGCAGGCTACTACTGTTACATTCCCAGGAAAGCTTTGAGGTCTGAAACTTGTGTTTAAGTTGTAAGGGATCATTTATTCCTGAAACATTTACAGTAGTGCTTTTATAAGGCATGTGACCAAATCATAATATATGCCTTTAGCAATGAAGGAAGGAAGGTTGCTGATTATCAGTAGGAAACTTGGATGTTGTACACTTGAAACTGGGATACAAAACAAAACAAAAAGCTAAAGATTATCAGATCTCAAAGGGGAAAATTAGTAATCCATGAATAATAAATAGGGGAAATATTTTTAAAAGGTAGGGTGTCAGAATACCTCTGAGATCAGTTTAACACATATGATCTGCAGTTATATATAGCAGATTACCTAACTTCAGACTGACCTTGGCCACTGTATGGGGGCAATATTTTTGCAAGTATGAGCTGTACTAAAACAGTTTCTGCAATGTATTAGGCACAAATATGCTTTCCTTCCACGTTAAGCATGCAGAACTTTTTCCCACCTGTTTATTTTTCCTTAAACAAACATATTATCTGATATAACTAGTCCAAAGAAAATTTTCTCTTCCTCTATGTGAATGAACTCCCCTTTTACCCTTTTGCTAAATCCTGGAGTTCTGATGTAGTTCAGGATCTTATATTACATCCATGTCACTTTTTGGAACCACTTCAAGGGTATAGTGCCTTGAATTATTTTCAAGCATTTAATCGGCTTCTGTTTAAGTCAGTTTTCTCCTTTGACAGTGTAAATTTATTTTCAATTGCAAATGTATGATAATACAGCCTGGATTCCCTGTGCCTGTTATGAGGTTTGAAATAAAAAACAAGCTTTGTCTATGTTGTAGAGCTATAAAAATTAACAAAGTTAAAAATGAAGAATATTTCATCAAGTTGTAGCTCTGATGACAGTTACTGTACTGTACATTGTTGTGTATTTTCTCTTCACCATTGAAAAATTCAGGTTTTTTTTTTTTTTTCTTGGTAGAAATGGACAGCTCCTAAAAGAATGGCTTTGGGTGTCCATAATATGAGGAAGAAAGTTTCTATTAAATGGACTTAGACTTATTCTATGGTAAAAATATAAGGCATTGGAGTGAGAGTTTTAGACTCATAGTTGAGCGCTGATGTTTACCAGTTGGAGCACTTTGGGAAAATGACACGCCCTTTCCATGCCTCAGTTCCCTCAGCTGTGGAATGAGGTGGCAATGGGGATCCCACTCATTGACTTATGGAATGCTTTAAATGACATAGAATATGTGATGTGCTTAGTATGGTGCCTGTACATAATGATTGCTTTATCAATATTAATTATTTTAAGACTTACATGGTAGATTGTTATGTAGTGACTTTCCCAGATGGCAAAATAGAGGAACCATTAGGAAAAACTTAAAAGGTTCTATTATTTATAGTTTATAGTGATATCATTGAGACTCAAAGATGTGATAGTTTATTGTATCCATCTTACTTATCTAACAAGATAAAGAAGTTAAGTTTCTAATCTTACTGTTTTTTAATATGGCAAATTTCAATAGGAACATTTGTACAATACTACTATAACTTATTTTTGCCTAAATTTTAAGCTTTTCCAATTCAGATACTGCTTAAAAGTTTTCATTTGATGAATTTACCTTGATGTAAAATATACCACATTGTACATTTTAAAAATTAAATGATATGAATAAATACACTATAAATATGGTTGAAGGTTGAAGACTTTATGTATGACTTCTCTATCCCTCCCCTAAATTTGGAATTGATTGAGAGAAGATTTAAAAGTTAGAAAGAATGAGAAAATTGATATTCACTCTCAAAGAGGTAAATCTATACTGAGAAGATGGCCTAGGATAAAAGCAAATGGGCTTGCCACGGCTACCCTTTACCCCAGGCTAGATTTTGGAAAAGACTAACCTAAGGGAAAGTTGGTTCTGTAGTCTGTGGTTATCCAGGATGACTACACCACTGTGCACACACAGCTTTTCCTTGACTGGCCGTACCTATTTGAGCAGCAAAAACCATTAACTTATTTTTTTCTGTTGGGAGGAATAAAGAGTAGAACAAAGAAGGTTGTTTTTTTTAAGAGGTTGCAAGTATATGTAAATGGGAAGATAGAGATGAAACCCTAGATATATGCCTATTAAAGTTAGACTATGCTTGGCAAGAATGTTGGCAATCACTGCAAGTGTGTGAGATTATTCTAGAGGCTCTAGCCTAAGAAATAAAATAAAATAAACAAAAATATATAAACAAGGAAAAGAAGAATTCAAATAATCAAAAGTAAACACTGATTTTTTTCTGAAGTTCAAAAGAATTAATTTTATTTTAGAAATCACAAAAACTACTAAGTAGAGAAACCAAATATTAAATCTTTGCCTTAGGCCAGAGGAGAATTCCTGGATAAAAATACATATAAAAAATAATCAACCATTATATTTAGGTTAATGAGAGACAAATCCAGTGGGCCCTCATAGTGAATTTTCTTTCCTCTTGGTTGTTTAGTAGAGAGTTGGCTCAACACATGTGAGTCAGTTCAATGGAATAGTTGCTAAGGTCCAAAGGCTCCTCCTTTCTGACAAGGCCATCCCTGATGAGGAGGTTTCTACTGTTACAGATCGGATGGATTCCCTGCCCCTTAGCTTTATAAATATGTGGTCTGTTACTGACTCAGGTTTCCTCTATGATGGAACACTGGCCATGTGCACATAGACTTGAGCAGTGGCTGATGAGACTCGAGGACTAGGGATGCTGTATGTTCTGCTCCTTCTTTGCTTATCAGATTTCTCTTGATAACTCCATCTTTGACCTGCACTGTGAAGGGCTGCTGCTGTGTGCTCATGAATGGCAACTGGAAAAGAAAAAGAGACACTTATGTTTCAAGGTGAATGCAGGGATGATTTTAAAAAGCAATGAAGTATACAAAAGTATGAATTGCATCAGAAAGGCAGGATGGATAGCTGTCAATGACTTTGGCTTGGGCCTTTGTCCCCTGAGGTCATTGTGATACCAGAAGGAAAAATTTAACTGAGGAATGGATTAAAAGAAGAATGGGGACGAGGAGAATTTTGAGCTGATCAAATATTTTCCTCAAGAAAAGTGTGTTTAACTAAAAAGAAGGTAACCGAGTTTATTTTACACTAACAAGATCACATTTTTGGCCTGTGAAAATGGAGGCTCAAAAGATAAGTTTAGTTGTAGAGAAAAATTTTTAAAGCTACATTTTTTATGGCTGACCTATGTAAAATTTATACCTCAATTAAAAGAGAAATAGCTATTTGAAGTCATGTTAAGATAATTTATTCATATGTTAGACAGTGGGAACTAGATGATTTCCATTGAAGAGATACTTCTGTGCAAATACATTTTTTTTGAATGTTCACTTTTTAACTAAGTACTAAATAAGCACATCTATGACATTATTTTCCAAAGGCAAAAAGTGGCCTAATGGGAGGAGAGAGAAAATGCCAAAATTACTTTCCTGAAGTGCTTTCATAATAATCACTTTTTTAAGATAATAAAAGAAGTTATGCTAATATATCTCACGCTACATACAGACTGGAAAACTAAAAAACTAGATTATGAAATGAAGAGGATCATATTATGAAATATTTTTACTGTCTTTACTATTTCACCTTTTAAATATAAGAAATAGAAGAAAATCTCAGGAATGTATTTTCAATAATGAATTTCTTGCTTGTATTTCATTCTGGCTGTGAACATAACATGCAAATAAAGTGAAAAGAGGGCATTCATTTGTTTTAATTAAAAAATATACATTTATGTCACCTATTTGATATCATATCATTATGACAACCTTTTTTCCATTTTTTGGATCTTTTTCTTTGGAAGTAATTTCAAACTATTGAAAAGGCAAAAGAATAATACAGAGAATATGTATATACCTTATATCCATATTCACCTATTTTTACCTATAGTTTTTTTGTCATTGTGAAATATTTTTAAAGAGAAAAGGAAGTTGATGATAATTTCCCAGCAATATGCAGTGATCATGCCAAACCAGTTTCTTGTGTGGCAAGATCATTTAGCTGAGTGATGATATTTTGAAACAAGATACTTACACTGTATATATAGGACACAACCAATTAAAAGCTAAACAAATAATAATCAATCAGCTTGCTTCTCACCCTTTTGTTTTATACCTTGGAAAGCAGTTGAATGTGTCTTTTTGCTATTTTTCTGTTTATTTGATCACTGTGTACATCAAGCAGGTAACTTTTAGCTTGAGGTTACTTTCAACTGCCTCAAGGATTTCCTTATTGTCAATTTATTCTTATTTATTTATTTAGACTTTAATTAATTTCTTATTTTTAAATTATAGTTGACATACATCACTATTATGTTACTCTTAGGTATACAACACAATGATTAGATATTAATGACTTACTAAGTGATCATACTGATAAATCTCGTACCCATTCATTTTTAATAGCACTTTTCAAAATCTTAGTATATACTGAGTACTTAAAAGTTAGTTATGCTGCATTGTTTTGTTTGTTTCATGGGCAGCATCCCTGTTTCCTATGGTTGTCTGGGAAATACTTGCTTTGGCAAGTTCACCCGTGTTCTAGCAGGGCAATCAGGGCCAAATCTCCTTTCTTTTGTCATCCTAAAAGGGGGTACTTCACTTGTCAAAAGAAGAGTCAACAAAACTTTCAACTACTTCTAGCTAATGAGTAAGTTAAAAAAACAATAAATAAATATGTAAAGAAATAAATAAGTCTTAATACCAGGTATGAATTTTAAGAGTGATAATCCCATTTAAAATTTATTTCTTTTTATTTTATAAATCTTCCCAGAAGCATCCTATGTATGTAAAAATATATATAGTTATCAGTATAGTGGTAGGAATATAGACAAATATAAAAGTACACATACACTTATAAATAGAATTACTGATACAGATTTAGAAATGTTTTGTCATATTTCATATAATGGGATTATATCATATATACTCTTTTGCCACTTGCTTTTTTCATGTAACAATGTACCCAAACTAGCTTGTGGTATTAGGTCACGTAGTTCAGCCTTAGTCTTTCAAAGCTGCATAATATTTTTATAGTATGGGTATGCCATAATTCTTAAATCTATACCCCATATGATAAACATTTAGTTGTCTTGTTTTTCCCTTTTGCTGTCACAAAACAAAGATACATTTGCTATATATATCTTTCTCTTATCTGAGACATTTTATAAAATAAATTTTTAGCAGGGCATTTAATTGTGATAGTAATTGTTAGATAATTTAATAATCATTGTTTGAAATTTCTTGTCTTTGGCACATAGTATGCATTCAGAAAATGTTTGTAGAAAGAAGGAAAGACGGGAAGGAGGAAGCAAGAAGGGAAGAAAGTGAGGAAGGCTAGTATTTTGAGGACAGTTTCACAGGGCTCTCTTAGTTAAGATTATGATTACCTTTACTTACCAGTTTTCATAATGCCTTTATAACTTTTTATTTGTATACCTTTTATATTGTGTACTTTTTATCTCTTTCAGAGGCCAACTTGAATGCTACTTCTTTAGGGGAAATATGACAAACAGAATGTTAAATATTTTTATTATATGATCCTGTCGTATTCTAAACTTCACCACACTTGCAATGTTTTTTCAATGTGTGTCTCCGTAGATAGGCAAGAAGCCCCCTAAGGATAGAGACCATGTATATCTTGGTTGTCAGTGTATTCCCTACTTCGCAAGGATGTCTAGGAGCTCAGCATTTGTGAAGAGGAAAAAGGGACGGGGAGACTATTAGAGAGGGTAAAGAGAGAAATAGGATGAAAGACACAGAGAGAAAGATAGAGAGACAGAGTTGGAGACAAATTGAAAGTAAAGAAGAGGAGGAAGAATGGAGAGAAGGAGGGATAAGAGGAGATAAGAAGGTTGACAATGCAGGGGTTAAGCTGTAAACATGGGAGAAATATGTAAATATAAATGGTAAGGAAAAAACACTGAGATAAAAGAATCTCAATATTTTCTGGCTATAGAATCAGGGAAACATCAGGCCATTTTCCAGAAAACCAAAGGAATCGATCACCACAGAGCTTGGTTTCTGACTGCAGGATGAAAGGTGTGTGTGTTGGAAGGCATGGGTCCAGAATAAGGATTGCTCTGAGAGCTTGTTTTGCAATTTAATTAGTGCAAAGACAACTGTGAAAACTTTTACTGTAAAGGTGAAATACCTGCTTTCTATTGCCAATATCGTGGGAATAGAAATGTAATAACAGTCATGAATCTATCATAGTTGGGGTATCTTGGAAATTGCACTGGACCAGAAGCCTATGTAGTGTAACAATGTGAAGGGTATATGAGGTAGTTGTGCTTGGTTTTATTTTAGATTACACTGTAATGCAGTGGAGATATTGATAAAATATTTCTTAGCTAAAATTTCTTTTGGGTTCTACTATAATTATTTATACTTCTATACCTATATTTCTGTGTGCCTCTGTAGATATAAACATACATATACTTATATAATTATGCTGTGTGGAGCTATTCATATTAAAGAAATGAACTATCTGAAATTTATAAACCACTCAAAATGTTGTTGAACCGAAATAATTAGGAACTAGATTACTCAGTGTATAAGCTTCTTGCTTTTTCTAGCTCACCATCTCCTTTTTGGGCCACGTGTCTCTTTCCACCAACATTGGAAAGTGGGTTTGTGAAAGGAAAGGAAAGCAAATGCAACATTTAAATAATTAATGGCAAGTTACACATTTTTTGTTTATTTTACTTATCAATATTCTCAACTTATCACTCTGCCTGACTGATGACTGATTCCAATAACACCAGAGGGTGGGATTCCATTATACATTCACAGGACGATTTAGCTTATGGAACATGGCTTGCTTGGATTTCCTCTTGATTATTGGAGTTAAGTCAACAGGAGGCTGATGCTGCTCATACCTTGAAGAAGCAACTGGCACAAAGTAGTCCTCATGGAAAAGTTTCCTTTGCAAGTTAGAAAAACATTTTGGCTTCATCCTGCATACACTACACTCCAAGGTCTATTGCTACTGTTTTCCAAATTACTCACTGGCTGGATGAATGGCAGGTACAAGTAGTGTTTTTACTGCAATACACAGATGTTGATATTTTCCACTATTTTCTTGGAGTAAATGGAAGTCTTTCATATTTAAAAAAACTCATTTTAGATGTAGTAAAAGTACTTAGATTTCTACTTTTTAGAGATCTGTACAACTTCCACATTTTCATTTTTAAAGTTTATTTTAAAGACTTGTCTTATTTGGCATTGATAGAAAGCAGATGTTACCTAATGGAAGGAAGCCAGGAGCTTTAAGGAACAATACTAGTGAGTAAGAGATAGAATAATCACGTGGAAGGTCGGAAATGGGTTAGAGTTCCTGTGTAAAACTAGGTGAAGCTGACAGTGTGTGTGCACTGATGTGAGTGTGCGTGTGAAGAGACAGAAAGAGGGAGAGAGAATTGAAAAGAAGGAAATGCTGGGTGAGAATGTTTCATGATAAAATCCAATTCTACAAGTGATTTGGGATTATCTACATTTAAATTTATCCTGGCTGTGTATTTGGGGTTTGCACAGTGTGTAAGACTTTTAAATTGGGCCTTATAAAAGACTGCAGTATAAAGGACTGCATAGATGAATTTTTCTGGAAAAGTTTCCAAGGGCTTTATATACATATATATCTTTTTCATTTTTATTGCTGATACTATCACTGATGTCTTCATTCCCATCCCCAATTTGAACACCTTACTATGTCTGTTCATATGTCCAGAAACTTCAGGTTGTTTTGAAAAAAAAAATAACAGGTTTACATTATACTAAATACTATGACTTGTAAATAAATAGGAGTTTTGCTTTGTGTGTAGTATTTATACTAGCAAAACTTTACAGTGCAATCTGAGTAATATTTGTACTTATTAATATACTTATTTGAGATATTATTTAACTGTGCTAAGAATCTTGATACCTTTGTCATTCTGTACATGCGGATATCTCCAAGGTCAGAAAACTATGTGGTGAGAAAAGGAAACTATTTGGGGGAATATTTTTTTAGAAATTTTTTAAGGTTTGGTTTATATAGTTTATTTAATAAAGCGCAAAGATTCTCACTTTTCTTAATGTTGGATTATTTCAAAAGAGTGTTTCTTTAATGTTAGTCAAATTTTAAGCAATCTAGAGTAATAGGAGGTAATTTTATATTTATTTCTTGTTTATTTTTGTAGTAGGCCATACTAGTAATGAGATATGTAATGATTTTTTAAGACTTCATTTTTTTCAGAGCAGTTTTAGTTTTACAGCAAAATTGAGAAGAAGGGAAAGGATTTCCCATTTACCAGTGGCTCCTGCATGTGCACAGCTTCCCCATTATCAACCTCCCTCAGCATGGTGGTGTATTTGTTACAATCGGGGAACCTACATTGATGCATTGTAATCACCCAAGTCCATACTTTCCATTATAGTTCTATATTCTGTGAGTTTGGACAGATGTATAATGATATGTATCCATCACTATAGTATCATATAGAGTATTTTCATTGCCCTAAAAATCCTCTGTGCTTTGTCTGTTCATCCCTTTCCCCTTGCTTCTCAGGGTCTGGCAACTACTGATCTTTTTATCATCTCCATAGTTTTTGCCTTTTCCAGAAAGTCATTCAGTTCGAATCATGTCAGCCTTTCACTTGGTAGTATGCAGTTAAATTTCCTCCATACCTTTATGTGGCTTGATAGCTCATTCCCTTTTAGCACTGAATAATATTCTATTGTAAGGATATACCACAGTTTTTTTCATTTAAAAAAAAATTATTTTAGCCCTGGCTGGTGTAGCTCAGTGGATTGAGTGCAGGCCTGCAAAGCAAAGGATCACGGTTCAATTCCCAGTCAGGGCACATGCCTGGGTTGCAGGCCAGTTCCCAGCAAGGGGACACATGAGAGGCAACTATACATTGATATTTCTCTCCCTCTCTCCTTCCCTTCCCCTCTAAAGATAAACAAATACAATCTTTTAAAAAATGTATTATATTGTTGTTCGATTACAGTTGTCTGCATTTTCCCTTTACTAGTGGTTCCCCCCAACCCCAGCCAAAGCTCCCTCCCTCCCTTGCTTCCACCCTCCCCCTTGGTGTTTTGTCCATGTGTTCTTTACAGTAGTTTCTGAAAACCCTTCCCCACATTGTCCCCTCCCCCTCCCCTCTGGTTATTGTTAGATTGTTCTTAATTTCAATGTCTTTGGTTATATTCTGTTTGATTTTTTTCTTTTGTTGATTATGTTCCAGTTAAAGGTGAGATCATATGGTATTTGTCCCTCACTGCCTGGCTCATTTCACTCAGCATAATGTTTTCCAGTTCCATCCATGCTGTTGCAAAGAATAGGAGCTCCTTCTTTCTCTCTGCTGCATAGTAGTCCATTGTGTAAATGTACCATAGTGTTTTGATCCACTTATTTACTGATGTACCACAGTTTATTTATTCATTCACCTACTGAAGGATATTTCAGTTGCTTCCACGTTTTGGCAATTAAGAATGAAACTGCTATAAGCATATCTGTGCAGGTTTTCTGTGGCCATATAAGTATTCAACTCCTTTGGGTAAATATCAAGGGGTGCTATAATGATTTTTTTAAAATGCATTTAATGTTTACAACTTTTCCTACTTTTTGCTAGTATGACATTATGGAATTTTATGTGTATCAGTATGTTTTGGTAGTTTTCCAGTGATATGTAGCTTGTCTATGTACTTGCCTGTTTGTATGCTATGACCATATCCCTGTGCGCACTAGTAGATTTTATTTGGTGAAATAATATGTTTGAATGGTCTATAAATGACTCTCAAAATGATAAAGGGACAAAAGAAAGCCCCAAATTCTAAACTGTGTTTGAACAAACCAAATGCCATTTAGTAGTTTCATCCTTCTCTGAATTATATCTGGGCACCATTTTACCCATTAGAGGTTCAATAGAACTTCAAAAATATTAATATTTATTAACAGCTATGGATTTTCAGATAGCTTGCCTATTTAATCTTCATACTTCATGAAGTAGTTCTAAGTAATTTATTAATTGAAGAGATTTTAGTTCCTCTTTGTAGTGCCCCTTTTAGACCATATTAGCAAGTTCTTTTTCTTAAAGCTTTATTTATTTATGTTTAGAGAGGGGAAGGGAGGAAGAGAAGGAAAGGAACATACATCAATGTGTGGTTGCCTCTCATGTGCCCCCTACTGGGGACCTGGATTGAAACCTAGATATGTGCCTTAACTGGGAATTGAACTGGTGACTCTTGGGTTTGCAGGCTCACGCTCAGTCCACTGAGCCACACCAGCCAGGGCAACAATTTTTTTTAATTTAATAGAAACTCTAATGAAAATAAATGACACATTACACTGATTTCACTGGAGTGAATATCCCTGAACTCATCTGAATGTCCAGTTCCCTCCAAATAAACAGTACTGAAATATTAAAAATATGTGTATTTAAGAAAAAGACAGTGTTCTTTAAACTTTATTGAGGTGCCATTGACAAAAATTGTGCATATTTAAAGTGTACAATGTGATGGTTTGGTATACATGGTGAAATGATTACCACAATCTGGCTAATTAGCAAGTTTATCTCTCTGCATACTTAAATTTTATGCTTGTATGTGTGTGAAAGAACACAAGATCTACTCTCATACAAATTTCAAATCTGCTATACAGTATTATTAATTACAGTTATCAGGCTGTACATTAGATTCCCAGAATCTATTCATCTTCTGAGTTTGTATTTTTTGGCTAGTATCTCCCTATCTTCCCCACCCACGGCTGCTGGAAAACACAACTGTACTCTTCTTGGGTGACTTTGACTATTTTAAGATTGCACATATAAGTAAAATCATACAGCACTTTTCTTTGTGTCTGGCTTATTTCACTTAGCATGATGTCCTTGAGGTTCATCCATATTGTTGAAGATGGAAGGGTACCCTTCCTTTTATGGTCAAGTAACTTTCCACAGCAATGTTTTTAGGGCTATACTACACACACATAGAGTGGAATATTTTATACTCCACATTTTCTTTATTGATCCATTGTTAATGGACACTTAGGTTGTTCCCATAGCTTGAGTATTGTGAATAACGGTGCAATAAATATGGATGTGCAGATATCTCTTTGAGATTCAGATTTCATTTTCTTGGGATATCTACCAGGAAGTGGAAATCCTGGGCTATATGGTAGTTCTATTTTTAATTTTTTGAAGAACCTCCATACTGTTTCCCATAACAGTTCTACCAGTTTATACTTCTACCAACAGTGTCCAAGGGTTTTCTTTCTTTCCAACACTTACCTCTTGGCATTTTGACAATAGCCAGCCTAATAAGTATGATGTGATATTTCATTATGCTTTTGACTTGTATTTCCCGAATGACTAGAGATATTGAGCACATTTTTATATACCTGTTGGCCATTTATGTATTTGTTTTGTAAAATGTCTATTCAGGTCATCTGCTGATTTTTAAACCAGAGTATTTAGGGTGTTTTTGCTATCGAGATATATGAGTTCTTCATATTATTTGAGTATAAACTTCTTATCAAAATATAGAGCTTATAAATATTTTTTCCCAAAGAGAAAGTCTACAAAATACTATATCAATTTAATGGCTAAAGAGAGATAGCCACGTCTGCCCTGGCTGCACTCAGTGATTGAGTGCCAGCCTGCAAATCAAAGGGTTGTTGGTTCAATTCCCAGTCAGGGCACAGGCCTGGGTTGCAAACTAGGTCCCCAGTAGGGGGCATGTGAGAAGCAACCACACATTGATGTTTCTCTCTCTCTCTTTCTTCCTCCTTTTCCCTCTGTTAGTAAATAAATAAAATCTTTTTAAAAAGAGAAATAGCCACTTCTTACTGATCTCCCATTCCATCTGTATATTTCTTATGACATTTATCATATTCTTTCTTACAATATAACAATTTACATATTTTTATATTCTCAATTTCCATAAACACAGTTTTTAACTCCAGTGCCTTAGTAATAATAGTGTAGATTGTAAGTTGTTTAATTAATTAGTATAATTTAGAGGCCTTTTATCTTAAGGTTTTATCAGAATGGACCTAAAGCTAGAACCTTGCTTAGGACCTTATTTTTGGTACTATAAAATCTACAAAATTATGTAAGTGTCTTCCTAAGTGTAAACCTGTGGTTTATGTTCAGTGATAATTATAAAGGCTTTGTATCCCCCATATTGCTATCTGAAATCTTGTTATTAGCCCAGGGACTTGCTGCCAAGAGGGATTCATCAGTCACGGTTAAGTTTCTCTGGGTGGCCTGTAACCATTGCGTCATTATCAGTTGTGGGATGAGCTGGGAACACTATTTGTAGTTTCACCGAGTTGTTCTATCAGCTCTCCCGAAGTCAACACAAATAAATGGGCTCCAAACCCCTTCAGAGCACACTGTAAATCTTTGTAACTTCCCGGCCACATGGTAAACCGCAGGACCACATGACTCAAGTCCCTTGAGACAGCCATGTTATTGCTGTCAGACTTCTCTTCCCTCGTTCATCAGCTGGAGGCTTTCATCTCCTTTTAAAGCCGTGGCCTTTCAAGCAGGGGTGAAATTACACCTGTCAGTAATAAGGGTAACCAGCACACTCTCTCACTGTGTCATGTCACAAAATAAATTAAAAGAAAGCATAGTCTATACCATATTCATTTAGCAACATTTTTATCTTTCTCTCTAGCACTTTTAAATACCTTCCGGTAATACAACTGTTGAGAGAATTTTCAAAACATATTCCCCTAAACTGGGAGATGATGCGGAAACCTTCAGAAAATTAGCTTCCCTGTGAGCCATACATTATATTCAGTAACATTATATGCATTAAACATATTTGACAGAAAGATTTAACTGTGTACATAATCTACAATGGCAATCTAAATGTGCCCCTTAGCACACTTGTTCTGTTTATTTTTTCTATGTTACACTCTGATAACTTTGTGGTTGCCCATAATACCATACAGCAGGTGCACCTGGACAGCAACCATTTTATTTACATAGAGAACAGAGTTAATGTTTTATCAAATGCAGGCCACACCTGGGTTGGAACGCAGTGCTCATATCAAAATTGCAAGCTGCTTTTAGCCTGATATTTAAACTCCATTGAGCAACCTCTCTTGAAAGTTTTGAAGACTTGGTCTCTTAACTCTCCTTAACCAGAGGATGAAAGGGAGACAAAACACTGAATATATTACCTATAATGCTACCATTCACTATAGAAGGTCTTGACTTAGTCAGTGAATAACTGAATTGTGTCCCTACTGCCCAAACTATGTGCTGTTCCAGGCAGAGAATTCTTTAAGTACAAATTTATTTGGTCCAATTTACCTGAGTGTGAGGAGAAAGGTTTTGATTAATGGCCTAAAACTGAACTATATGAATGAATGAATATTGTGCGAACTTCACAAATCACGGATGATGGTGATGCTGCAAAGGTTTTGTTGTTGTTATTCCTCAAGAAGAATGCATGTGCCAATTTTTTTTAGATTAGTGCTAGAGCTAAGAATATATGAGTACAATTATCTGCCCGCAAATACTGTAATTAGCAAAACAGTATATTTTATTATTTTGAGAACAAAAAGGAAACATATATATTGATTTTGTATCTTGTTTCTTACCCTCTGTCTTCCCTTTTCTTCTTTCCTCTAAAGAGAAAGAGAACACAGTAAACTAAATAGCAGAGCCTAAAGCATAGTGAGAAGGGTGGGTTAATTCAGCTGGTTGATGCACTGAAGAATTATCTCGAAAGCACAAGGTGAATTTAATTTCTTTGGAAATGCTTATATTAGAGTAGATGAGAAAATAGTAAATTTTCTATTTCCAGTCTTATTAACTAATATCCTTATTTATAGAAACAACCTCATACATATATAAGGCTGAAATGAATTACTATAACATAATATTATGTTTTATGAAATCTTTATATGTAAATTATTTGTGTAAATTGAATGACCTCTACTTGTGTATCCAAATCATTCTTACACTCAGTAATCTTCTGAGTTTTAATTTGAAGTGTTCCAACACTGCATCCCCTTAAATAGCAGTTGGGCTTAACACTCTCAGTCCTCTGAATTAAATAGAAAATGCTTCTGAATATCCCAACCCCTAATATTGGTGCCTTTGGCTCTTACTCCAAGTCTATTTTTATTTAATACATTCTTCTTAACAAGCTTGTTTATCTTATTGCCCTTTATGAAATAAGAAGCATCAGAAAAAAAGAATTAAGTGCAGTAGCGAGACAGGAAAGACTAACGGACAAGGTGAGAGACAAAAAGTAACAGTGCTGTGCTGGACATATTACTGGTTCTCTCGCAGGCATTGCCGCATTCAGTCCCCATGGTCCTATGGGAGGCACACCGCTTTTTCACAAGTAAATGCTCTAAGGTGTAAGACATATTACATACAATTTCTCCATGGCCAATCGAAATGGGATGTTGACTCAGGGTGTTTTACCTTAGGCCTGTGGTGAAGGTTCACCAGGATGACATAGGTGACTTCTCCAAGTTTAAATGTGTCAGCTGTATTTGTTGGAGCAAGAAGTAGAGAAATCGTTCTTAGGAAGATTCATAGATCTGGTTAAAGTATACAGAGCTTTGAAGTTATTGGCATCATATGTTTTAGAACCTCTCATTTTCTAAAGTTAAAACATCATTTTATGTATTTTTCTTGTGGTTGCCCAAATCATTTCACTCTAAAACTGACATAGCAAATATGGTGCCTCAAATAAATTTAAGTAATTCATTATAAGCCTAAATTATATTATTTCTTCCATTCCCTTTCCTAAACTAAGTCACACATAGGTTGCCAACCAGGACAAATAGAAGTACATGTTTTCCCTCTTTCCACGTTAAAGTCACTTCCATGAAATATTAATGTCAGTTTGCTCTGAAATTATGCTCTTCTTTCTATCTTGATGGAAAGAGTTCTGATTAAAATAAACTGCACTGGAATATTTTTAAGTCTCAAGGCTTGATTCAAGACAAATAGAAAGTGTGTTCCTGACAGAAAGAGTCCTAAGAGGTGCCTTTGTGTGACTAGTAATGGCCCGGTCCTAGTAGCTCTAGATTTAATAGAGACAACAGGCAGTCCATGCCAGTGGTGAGGGCAGACTCTAAATTAAGGCACTTGTATTGAAAAGAAGACCTTGATGTAATAGTCATCACAGATACTCTAATTAGAGAAGGTGGCTCTGAAGAGATGTGTGTAATGAGGAAAAAATGGGACCAGGACATCTACTGGAGAAATTTGTATTATGTATGTATTTGGAAGCCTGGCTACACTATTGAAATATTAGGAGGAAAAGTTAATGTAATTTGTTTGACAGAGAAGTTACAAGATACAATATAATATTTTTTTATTTGAATGAATAAATTCTGACAATTGCTGGCAATGAGGCTCTTTCTAAATATGATTAGAAGTTTTAAGTTTCAGTGAAGCAGTCCCACTAATCAAAAATTTTGTAAAAGCATCACATACACTTACTATTCAAATGCTGTTTGAGGTTGAAATGTTTTTAAATGGTTTCTAATCAGAAGAGAAAAACATGATTTTCGTGTCAATGTGCAGGAGACACACCTTTGCTTGCATTTATAACACATCTTTGTGAATTAGTACCATATTTTGCTGTGTATAATATGCACTTTTTGCCCAAATTTTTTAGAGAAAAACAAGGATGCTCATTATACATGGGTAGTACTAATTCTATATCTACACAAGTAAATGTTTTTAATTCTTTTATTTATGCTTCTGCTTAAAAGTGTAACTCTACAAAGCAATAACAATATCCATTTGCAAAATAATACCCTGGAATACAATAATCAGTTTTGTTGAACTTACAATGAACTTGCAACAAAAGCAGTTTCAGCCAACAATTCGACAAAATGAGACAAAGAGGTATTGTTATTGTTATCGACAGTAAGATAGATGATGCCGATTGTTATCCACTTGATTGGAGAGGTGATTCCAACTTTATTACCATAGGATGAACAGTGCAGCATTTCTCTTCATACACTTTAGGAAAGAGGAATTATTGGAAAATGTCAAAACATTTTTTGTACACTGCAAGCTTTAGGCTAAAAGTTATTAAACTTGCCAAAAAAACATGGCACTAGAGCTGCTGAGAGACACTTTGGACCTTCTGCCACAAAGAGTGTCAACAGATTGTGGAGGCAACAGGAAAAGCTTCTTCAGATGCCAAGACAGAAGAAGGCAATGAGAGGGAAGCCTCCAAAGTGGCGAGAGATGGACCAGGAGGTGAAGACCTGGATTCTGTCAAACTGGGATTTCTGTTTTGACCAAGATGATACAAGAAGAAGGTAAAGGAATTGCATGAGAAAAAAAAATCAATGGTTCCTCAAGGTCACCTAAGTGGTATTTTAACTTCATGAAGAGAGAAGGTTTGAACACAAGGACATGGATGAAACTTGTCCCAAAACTTTCAGCAGCCTGTGAGACTTGAGTTTTGGAATTTCATTCTTATGTTATCAATCTTCAAAAGGCTTGCAACTTTGAGCTGTCCCAAATTGCCAGTATGGATGAGGTCCCACTCACATTTGACATGCCAACCAACAAAACTGTGGGCATCAAGGAGCAAAGACCGTGGCTGTTAAAGCCAGTGGTCATGAGAAAACACATTTCACTGTTGTTCTAGCCTGTTGTGCAGATGGGACAAAGCTACCATCTATGATCATCTTTAAAAGAAAAAACATTTCCAAAGGAAAAGATTCCAACTGGAGTTATTGTTCACATGCATGAAAAAGGGTGGATGAATGAAGAAGGCATGAAAATCTGGTTCAACAAAGTCTGGTCACGAAAGCCTGGAGGATTACTTAAAAAACCAGCTTTGCTTGTTTGGGATCACTTCAAAGCTCATGTGACACAAAGTGAAAAAGCAAACATAGTAGACTTGAAAATCCAACTTGCTGTGATACCTGATGTGCTCACCAGCCAACTGCAACCTCTTCATGTGTCAGTAAAAGAGCCCTTTAAGGCCTTAACGAAGGAAGAGTGGAGATTGTGGATGCAGTCAGCTGGTAATGATTTAACACCTACAGGCAGAAGCAGGAAAGCACCCATCATCCAGGCTTGTGATTGGATCCTAAGGTTATGGAATGATTTTAAAAAAATAGTTGTGAAATTGATTAAAAATGTGGCATCACAATGAGATACCACTTCATCCTAATCAGAATGGCCATCATTAACAAATCAACAAACAAGCATCGGCAAGGTTGTGGAGAAAAGGCAACCCTGGTACACTGTTGGTGGGACTGCAGACTGGTACAGCCATTGTGGAAAACAGTATGGAATTTCCTAAAAAAACTAAAGATGCAACTGCATTTTGATCCAGAGGTCCCACTTCTGGGATTGTACCATAAGAATCCTGAAACACCAATTCAAAAGAACCTATGCACCCCATTATTCATAGCGTTGTTTACAATAGCCAAGTGCTGGAAAGAGTCTATGTGCCCATTGGTAAATGAATGGATCAAAAAATTGTGATTCATTTACACAATGGAATACTGCATGGAAGAAAGAAAGGAATGAATTCCAACCCTTCATGACAGCATGGATGGAACTGGAGAGTATTGTGCTGAGTGAAGTAAGCCAGGCACTGAGAGACAAACTGACAGTGACCGGGGAAGGGGTTGGGGATAATGATAACAGGGAAAATAAGGGAAGACCCAAGTCAAGGAACATATATGAAGGACCCATGGACAAGGAAAACGGGGAGCAGGTTGGAGGGTTGAAGGTGGGAGGAGGATTGAAGGTGAGAACAGGGAGATGGGCAGGGCAGGGGAGAGCAATGGGGTAAAATGGGGGCAATGGTAATTGAACAACAATAAAAAAATTCTTTAAAAAAATGCAGCATCAGCAAACCTATGGATGGAAGTGAGGATGATAAAATTTACCAGGATGAAGAAAGTGAGTCTTCAGAAGATACCAGTGATGTAGAAATTGAAGATTATACTTCTGATATTGACAGTGATGAAGAGTTCTTGGCCTTCTATGATGCATAAATATCATAAATTTGTTACTGGTACATCAAATGTCTTGTATCTTGCATCTGTTCTTATGCTTTGTAATTATTTGTTACATAAAATTTCTTGTACCATAATATGTTCAAAAATAAATGCTAAAATGCCTTTGTAATACAAAAAACAAATATCTACCAGTGAATATAAGTAAATGCAAATTGTATTAAAAATTAAAATGAAAGATTTTTACTGAAAGTTTTGGCCAAAAACATTGGTGATATTATGCAGAGCAAAACACATGTAATGGCATATTTAATTATAGCCCCCAGTTTCCCATTTCTTCATTGATGTATTTAAAGTTTTATCAACTGATTATATTTTAAATACCGTGTTATATTATGGATTTCCACAGTGGAAAAGAGTATTAAAACTTCATGTGTATTTTCATAAAATATATTATCTGAAAATCTCTGTATTTTTATTACATTAACTCATTCTCTTTGCCCTCTCCGCAGGCAATAGATTTTGGCTAACACTGAGAACTGAAGAAATTAATATTTAGTAATATGAATGAATTAGTTTACTAGACTTTGGGAACCTTGATTTGAGCTTAGGTCACTGCAAACAGACTGTAGCATTTGGAAATCACTGGCTATTTACTGGTGAAACATTATTCATTGGGTAGGTAAATAGTGATAAGGAAGCAAACTTGTACAAGTGCAGAGTAAATAATAGTGTGTTTACTTTTTTCTAATATTTCCATGTATTTATAACGAAGTGTTATGGGTTATTAGAAGTGAAACGTCTTTACAAAGTAAAGCTGAAGTGATATTTTAGTACCTAACTACAATGCGTCTACTTTGGAATAGAAAACTGACACCACAACAGTCATTCTCCTAAGGTGAGCATGCTTCTTGATACTTCCTGCAACAATACCTTAGAAGCTGTTTTAGTCTTCCCTTTTCACTCAGCAACCTCTGGAAAACTTTTAGGATGTGATTGGAAGAAACACTATTGCTTGTGAGCATGGAGTAGAGTAGGTGAAGGCAGGTGGGTATCTGGGCCATCAATATCCCATTCAAATTATGACTCCCTGGGGGTCACCCTCAACTCCATTTTTTCAGCTCCTAGGGAGCTGGTAATTAGCCTGAATTATCTGTTGCTTCATTATTAACCCTCTCCAGGAAAGGGGGGTTATCTCCTCGGACTGGTCATCATAGCCTCAGATGTCTAGGAGTTAGCCTCACATAAAATTATAATAAATATCACACTGTATTGTATCATATCCTATTTCCACTTAAGTTTTCTTTGTGTGTCTTCCAATGTAAAAGGTAAACTTTCATCTGTGTATTTCAAGTGTCAACCCTGGAACCATGTCAAAGTTGTTGTTCTTTGCGAGCCAAGGCCTCTGGCTGCACCAAAGCATGTAAACTGAAAATGAAACGTTAAGGCTTCCTGATAAGATATGACACATCTCATTGTCGAGAATGCAAGTCACGTCTGGCAGGAATAGGCTTTACTCTTTCAGGTCTTCGAAGGGAAAAGAAGAGGGGGAGCAGGGTATACTTCTCAGATTAAGAGGAAAAAGGTATTACATGAAGTAAATGTTTTTTCAAAGGAAAACATATCTGCAATATGTAAAAATTTTATCTTGTGAGGATATAAGTAAAGAGAGTAAACAGTTTTTCTCAAACAGAGGCAAACATAGGACTGAAGAACAACAAAGCAAGAAAGTAAGTTGATAATTCAATATAATTCACTCAAGTTTGTAGTAAAAAAAAGCTGAGGACCTATACTATATTAGGACAAAAATTAGGGATATATAAAAGTAATCTAGAGGTGAAATGATATAAAGCAAATATCAGTGAAGCCCTAGAAGACAAAATGGAAGCATGAATCAAAATCTGATAAAATCAGTTGAGAAGCAGGGAGTTCTTTCAGAAGGCTTGAAGCCAAATCAACCACATGAACACTGATTATTTCTATAATTTTTATTACTAATGAACTAAAAAATGCATTAAATCCATTTTTTTCCATTCCAGTTGAGCATAAGGTGGGTAAGGACAAGTGGGATTTTACTTAGTATAATAAGGGTAAGTCATCCCATATTATTAAATAAAATAAGTTATTAGTTAAGGGTTCAAAATAAATACATTCCAATAGTATAAATGAAATAACAGAATTTTTATTTGAAGTGCATATGAAACCCACAGTAAAATTATTCGTGAAAAAATAGGAGAAGGGCTCCTGGTCAAGATGGAGGGACAGGTAAACGCGACTCACTTCCTTCCACAATCACATAAACATTACAACTAAATTAGAGAACCACCATCACTCAGAACTGTCAGAAACTGAGTTGAATGGAGGTCCAACAACTGCATAATTAAAGAAACCAAATGCATCCAGACTGGTAGGAAGGGTGGAGACACGGAGATTCTGAATGTGCTGATCCTACACACATGTGTGGTAGACAAAAATTTGGGAGGGACGTCTCAGGCGTGAGGAGTCCCAGACCCATACCAGGCCCCCAATCCAGGGTTCCAGTGCCAGGAAGATAAGTCTCCATAACTTCTGGCTGGAAAAGCCAGTGGGGATTGAGTCAGTAGAAGAAACTTCTGGAGTCCCAAACAGTTCCTCTTAAAGAATGCACACATGGACTTACTAAGACTCACTACCTCTGAGCTTCAGCACTGGGGAAGCCACTTAAAGGTACCAGAGACGTACAAGGAGGAACTGAAGTGTTGGCATTAAGGCGAGAGAAATGGAAATAGCTTACTCCCAGAGAGAAAGGTGGGCAGAGACCATTGTCCCTTTTCTGAACCTTCCCGGCAAAGAGTCACAGGGCCAGCAGGTAGATGCCATATCTGAAATTCCATCAACCTGGCTAACATTGTTTGTCCCACCTGGGAGATCCCTTGAAGCTCTGACCCACCCAACTTATAGGCCCACCCAAGTTGTTAACAGTGGCTTTTCCATATGAATGGCTGATCTTCCCTCATGCTTCACACCTTCCTAAATTCTCTCGAACAGGTAATAGCCAGTCCCAGTGAGCTCACAGCCCCTGTACCTCTTGCTAAGTGGCCCCAGGCCTGGCATTAGCAATAGCCAGCCTAGGTTCACAGCTTGGCTTTTTCTGGGAACCTTCAGGCTCACACAAGTAGTAGCGACCTGCAGATAGCTTTGTAGCTCATGTCGGGTGGCCATGGGCAGAACACAGGTGGGGTTTGACCTTAGCCTGCACCATCCAGGAAACCCCAGAGCCTGCACACCCAGTGGATAGCTACAGGCCACATCAGAGTACCACCAACCTGCTCCTGCACAGCTGATCCTCTACAGAAGGCAGGGGTGGGTGGTAAGTGGTCACAGCTAGTTGTTGCAGCTGACTGGCCTGGGTAAATCCCTCCCATTGACCTGCCAATAGCAATCAAGGCTCAACTACAAGAGGAGGGTGTACACAGGCCACACAAAGAGTGCACCTGGAGTACCAGGTTGGATGATAGGGGAGACTGTGCCACTGGACCCTATAGGACACTTATACTATTTTAGGCCACACTACCAAGACAGGGAATGAGAGCCGCTATACCTTATACATAGAAACAAATACAGGGAGGCTGCCAAAATGAGGAGATAAAGAAAATGGCACAAATGAAAGAGTAGATTAAAACTCCAGAAAAAGAACTTAAACAAAAGGGAGATAAGCAAACTATCAGGTGCAGAGTTTAAAACATTGGTTATAAGGTTATAAGGACGCTCAAGGAAATCAGTGAGGTTATCAGCAGCATAAAAAAGATCCCATCAGAAATGAAGGATACACTAATTGAAATAAATAACAATTTACAGGGAAACAACAGTAGAGTGGATGAAGCCAAGAATCAAATCAATGATATGGAACATAAAGAAACAAAAAAACAACCAATCAGGACAGTAGGAAGAAAAACAGAATAGAAAAAAGTGAGGATAATGTAAAGGAACCTTGGGGACAATTTCAAGCACTCCAACATTTGCATCATAGAGGTGCCAGAAATAGAAGAGAAAGAGCAAGAAATTGGAAATCTATTTGAGAAAAAATGAAAGGAAAGTTCTCTAATTTGGTGAAGGAAATAGATATGCAAGTCCAGGAAGTACAGGCAGTCCTAAACAAGATGGACACAAACAAGTCCCCACAAGACATATCATAATTAAAATGCCAAAGGTTAAAGATTAAGAGTGAGCCTTAAAAGCAGCAAGAGAAAAATAGTTAACCTACTATACAGTTTCCATGAGCCTGTCACCTGATTTCCCAAAAGAAACTTTGCAGACTAGAAGGGATTGGCAAGAAATATTCAGTCATGAAAAGCAGGGACCTACAGCCAAGACTGCTCTACCCAGCAAAGGTATCATTTAGAATCAAAGGGCATAAAAAAAGTGTCCCTGACGAGAAAAAACTAAAGGAGTTAATTATCACCAAACCATTATTATATCAAATGTTAAAGGGACTAATTTAAGACAAAAATCAAAGCTATGAACAATAAAATGGCAAAAATACATATCTCTCAAGAATTAAATCTAAAAGAAGAAACTAAAGAAACATGAACAGAGATAGAATCATGGATACAGAGAGCATTTTGATGATAGCCAGATGGGAGGGGTTATGAGGGGATAGGTGAAAAGGTGAGGGGATTAAGAAGTGCAAATAGGTAGTTACAGAATGGCCATGGGGATATAAAGTACAATATAGGAAATGGAGTAGCCAAGCAACTTATATACATGACCCATGGACATGAACAAAGGTGTGGGGGTCACCTGGGGGAGTGGTGGGGTGCTGGGTGGAAGGGGGCAAAGGGGAAAAAATTGGGACAACTGTAATAGCGTAATCAATAAAATGTAATTTCAAAATAAAAATAGAGGAAGAGTGATTATCTATCTATCATCTATCTATCTATCTATCTATCTATCTATCTATCTATCTATCTATCTATCTATCTATCTATCTATCTATCTTTAGGTTTGTTGACCCAATTCCTCTGTGTATGTGTGTAGGCTTTCCACACCAATAAGCAATTCTCAAAAACCAGCAGGGTGTCTGAAAATTCAACTAAATTCTGCCACTATCTACCAAGAGATAGAATCAGATAACACAGGTGAAGGCTCGGTCCCACAAAACCACCATCCACTTCAGATGCCCATTGCAAGCCCATGTTGCTGCCTATGCTTCTGACCCACTGGCTATAAATCAGATGTTCTCACCACCCCCTCTTTGGGATTGATTAATGTGCTAGAACAGCTCACAGAACTCATGAAAACCCATTTACTCACTGATTACCAATCTATTACAAATATACTAAAGGATATTGATCAAAAGCAATATGAAGTGATACAAAGGGGGAAAGTCTTGAAAGTCTTGAAGAAAGGAAGTTCGTCCTTGTGGAGCTTGGGGCCGTGTGGGAGCTGGTGGGAACCAGAATGCTTCTGGTTCCTGAGCTGGGAACTCTCCAAATACCCTCCCTTTGGGTTTTTATAGAGATTTTGTGATGTTGGCGTGATTGATTTACTCTTGGCCATTAGTGACTGATTCAAACTGTAGCCCCTCTGCCTCCCTGGTAAACAGGGGATAGGACCCAAACAGCCAACCCTCTGTTGGTTCCCTTAGCAACAAGTCCCCATCCTCAGTTGCCTCCCAAAAGCTACCATCATTATCATAAACTCAGCTGTGGTGGAAAGGGGTTGTGATGAATAAGAGGACACCCGTTTCCCCTTTATGACTCTGAAGCAGTTTTAGGAACTGAGCACCAGAGACCAAATATTATAACAAAGATACTCCCATTGCTCCTACAGCTCAGGAAATCCCAAAGGCTTTGGGAGCTTTGATCCAGGAAGTCTGAAGCCCAAATAGATATTAGAAATGTATTTTGGGCATGTATTTATCACAATTGCTAAAGTGATTTTTAGTTACCTATCACTTTTTCAACTCATTGAGAAATAGAGACAATGTTGAGTGGTTGAATATTTTACTTTATTAGAAGATAATTAATTGACTTGTCTGAACATGTGAAAATACAAACTAAGTTATGAAAAGAATCCAGCCAGAATCAGTTTACTCCCAAAGTAAGTATTTGGAAAAGATGCCCACTCCAGTTTTACACCAGATTCTGTTACGATGGGAATGGATCACCTATCAAAACTCATTGAATCAAAATGCCACCAGGTGGCAGCGTCCTGCTCAGGGTGGATTCCTTTCAGAGGGCAACGGAGGCCCCTGTCTTTAGAGGTGACATTCTATTTTCTTCTGCTATTTTTACTTGAGACACATGGAAATTTCTGAATATATTTAGTGTTGAAAAACATTTAATAACTCATTTTTTACCTTTAATACACTCTTCAATTCTAGAAGAAGGAGAGAAAAAAACAAGGGAAGAAAATATTTATTGCATATTATGTTCAAGCCATCTAAATAGATGCCTTATGTATCTAGAATATAGTTAAATATTTAGTAGATATTTAATACTTTTTTGTTTCATACATTACTTTATTGTTGTTCAATTACAGTTGTCTGCATGTTCTCCCCACCACTCGCCCCTCGCCCCATGATGTTAAATACTTTTGAGAGACTGAATGCAACAGTGCGTTTTCCCTCATCTCAAAATCCAGGGCGAATAGGTATTTACTAAGCACTTATTCAAACTCTCTCCAGGCTCCTGTTATTGGGTGTGATAGTTGATTTGATCTGCATGTGTAAAATATCTGCACACACATACATTTTAGGCTCGGGCATATGTTCCATTGTGATTGTGTCTAATATAATGACATTGTAGTGTATCTTTATTATAAGCAACTATGCTGAGGCTACACTTGTCATGACACTGTTAAGTGTCCATTTTCTGCTATGAAAATGACTAAATGACCTTTAAAATCATTATTTTCTAATTTCCTTAGAAACATATTGATATATTAATAAAAATACTATCAATACTCAGAAGCATTGAGAGAATAAGATAGTGTAGAGTTGTGAACCAATATTTAAATAAGTGATATAAAATACAAGGCATTGTGTCACTGTTATTATTCTTGAATTGAATGTTCTATATTTTCATAAGTTACATTTATGGAAAGTGATGCAAAAACACTCAGCCGTCCCACTGGCACACATTTGTCTTAACACCTACAGACAAAGCACAGTGCTCAACACTGTGCAGTGAACTTACAAACGTGACTCTTGGAGCTGAATGTCTTCCATCACCTGTGCTTGCTGTTCCAAGCAGTAGCACAATGTCTAACTCCATTTGTGGATGGCTCATCAGTGGATGGCTCCAGAGAAGAATGAAAATAATAATTCACTGAAAGGGCTGATTGCGGAGGTGCCAGGGGTGGCATGGTGACAAGGCAGATGTTGGTCTACTCGGGGTTAGCAGACAACAGTTTCTGAAGAGGCTTTGTGATTGACAGCCACTATGACTCTCCCCATAGATGTTCCATATCATGGTTTTGAAATGAATTTCATAAATCTTTCATTTGTATTTTATATTTCGGGTTTGATCTACAATTGAGTGAACTTAAACTATGCTTCTGTTGCTTTAGGGTGATAGCTAGATTCCTGATGCCATGCTGATAAATTCAGTTTGCTCTCCTTATTTCTGTCATCATTCTCATTACCAGCTTTAATTAGTTCTTTGAGGTCATGTTTAATCAAGTCTACACTGACTGACTGACAGTTTCTCCTGCCTCTTTTGTCTCCTTAAATCTGTTGCCTGCACAAAGTCAGAGCACCAGCTCTGGACTGTAGATCTGGGTTCAAATTGTGGCCTCGTCTCTTTCTACTAGATTTTGGCCTATTTATCCTATGTAAACCTATTTTTCTGGTCTATAAAATGAGAGCTATAATAATTGCCTAGGGGGGTGGTTTGCAATGAAAACTAAATAATGTAAGTACATAAAGGATCTGGTCTACAGCCAGTGTTTAAATAAATCGAAGCTGCCTTTTCTGTGACTGCTCCTTCAGGTCTGCACTCTCTCGACAGCTCCATCTACGCCCTCATCCAGTGAGCGACCTTTAGCCAAGTCACCTTTTCCTAGTGGCCCCCAGTGGAAATTTCCAATGGAGTACTTTCCTTCTTTAATTATTGCCTTGGATACTTGACATATCAAGAATAATATTTATCACTAAGATCCAATTGCAGGTGCAAAGCTCCCCTCAATTTTATCTAAATGTTTTGAAATGCATGTTATGTATGTTGAAGATTACTTCCTTTCTTTTCCCCAAAGCATAGGCTTTGACCACTGAACATCCTTAAGAAAGTATTTTGGAAAACTTACAAAAAATTAAATATCAGATTAAAAAATTGTTTTTGCCCTCACCAAATAAAAATCTCAACTAATATTTAAAGACAAACATTGAGGATTTTGGGGTGACTAAGGCAAGGAAGTCTCTGTAGAAAATCTTAGTTGTAATTATTTGTTTATGAATAATTAATACAACATGATAAGTGCTTCAGATAGATGTAAACCAAGTGTGGAGGCATGCATAAAAGGAAGCTATTTGGCCTGGGTTTTTAGGAATTAAGAATTTTCTAGGCTTTTGGGGGAGGGAGAGGCTGCTGAAGAGAATGCATTAGGGGGAAAAAAAAGAAAACATTTCAGGTAGAGGAGCAGGTAGAGAGAAAGACCTACTATAGTTTCAGAATGAAGCATTATGTTAGGAATGTTTTGGCTGACAAAAAGGGCATGTAAGGTTCAGTACTATAGGCTCAGTATAGGTTTGGTGTAGTACTATAGGCTGAGATTATAGAGGTCAGTTGGAGTCATATTGTAAAGGCCTATAGTGTCAGGCTTAGGAAGCTGGCCTCTTTTGTAAACTCAGGGAACAATTTTATTCTTTAATTCAAGGATCTGCAATGATAATTTTTATTAGAATAATTATCTTTCTGGTCATTGAAGAACAGAAACTTACACAGTTAGACTTACCGGGAGACTGTTGCAATTATCCAAGAGAGAGGATATAAGGTGAACTAAGAAGGCCACTAGTATTGATTAGGAATGCAACAGGTCAGGTGTAGTCTGGGCTCTACAGAGAGATTCTATTTTTTCTTCTAAGCAACAGAATGACTTTGCCTCTGATATGGCCCTACTCTTTGTATCAGGCCATCCCCAGAAAAGTTAGATCAGAGAATGTGGATCAACACTCTGTTTCAAATCTCACTATGCCAAGATTTTCTTTCTTAGATGAAGACTGTTACATGGGCGTCTTTTCTAAAACTATCTTGTCTAATAATATACTAACTTTATTGGCCTTTATAATTTTTATTATCAATATATTTAATAATTACCTGCATTCTGGTTGGGATAGCACAATGAGTTCATATTTCAAGTACCACCTCTATTCCAAACAATAGCAGTGAAATATGAAAAGAAAGAACATCTAAAAGGTATAGCTGGGCTCCACAGAAAGATCAATATCTTTACAAATCAGAAACTAAGTTGTAGGTGACTCTAAAGTTACAGTCTCCTAGGGTCCAGTTGCTGAGTCATATGGTCTAAAAAATCTCTATGCAATATTCAAAAGTAGAGAGAGCGTGCTTACTGCTTCGTGTCTGGGACGGGAATGGCTCTTGCTAATTCAGGGAAGGAGGACTGAATTCTGATGGTGATCATGAGTCTGGGGCTATGGCTTTGTAAACAATCACTGTAGGCCAAAGTAGATGAAAGCAGCCAGACATCACTTTTTAAAAAACTGGAAATGATTTAAGTGGTCCATTTGTTTAGTGGCCGAATCTGTGTTATCATTGATAACACCATAAAGAAGGAACTATTTTATGGTTTGGTTTTGGACTTAAATAATTAGGGGGCTAAGAGGAAGTGACTAAAATATAGAGGGATGAAAGTATAATAGGGAACAGACAAAGAGAAAGGAAGGCGGAGAGGAGGGGTTCCTTTCATTCAAATGAGCTTGCAAGCCAAGACTCCAAAAACTACACGAGTGATCTAATGTATAGAAGCACAGTCCACATGCTGGGAAATGTTCGCAAGAATGCATCCAAGGTAAAATGAAATTTAAAAATAATCTTATCATATTAATGGATAAAGAACAACATTATGAGACAAAAAAATGCAAGAAGGAAACAAAAATAATTAGACATGAATAGAACCAAGTGAAACTTTTGGAACTACAACAGTTTTTATTGAAATTAATAAAACTTCTAGATGGAATAAATTCTAGACTGAACATAGCCTGTGAGAAACTTACCAAGAATGTAGCACAGAGAGGCAGAGAGGTGGGGAATATGATAGAATAGCCAGAGATATGAAGGAAACATTGAGAGGCTCCAAATACTTTGAATAGGACTTCCAGAAACACATGGAAGTAATGATATAAAAGCAACATGTATATATGTGTCTGCTTATTTTGTTTACTTGTTTATTTGTTTATTTATTTGAAAAGGAAAATGCTGATTAAGGATAGAGTACAGTTATTTTATATTCAACCTCTTCATTCTATATTCCTATAAGTTATATATGCCCGATTTAGCTGTTATAAGAAAAGTCCTGTCTTTAAAGATGTCTTAAAATAAAAATTCACATTTGTCTTCTACACTATAAACTGGTAAATAGCATAATTTTATAAAGCTCTAGGCTGAGTGGTGATCAAATTAAATATATTATAGTCTTTAAATTATGAAATAATGAGTTTCAGAAGTATTATATTTTAGGATAATTTAGAAAAGTTCTTAGTAGAAAACATATGCTATATTATTTATCTACTCATATTTTGTTCATTTCAAGGCAAATGAAAGGCATAAGCTTATTTTTTTCACTGCAAAAGCTCTGATCACTACCACTCCAGTGGAGTTTCTCACCTACTTTGGCCTACAGTGTCTTACAGACTTCAATGACAGTAGGTATTAATAGTCCAGCCTCTAAATACGTTACAAATTATGTAATTTCTTAGGAAATGTTTTTTTAAAAAGTAAACTACCAAATTAGGTGATGCAATATGTTGAAATTTGGAGAATATTTTAATAATGCAATTATAGAAGTACTAGATTTGCTAAGATATATGAGGTACAAACACATTACACTGCAATTATAAATTAATTTTTCTAAGATTTCTTATTTTCTTCTAAGGAATGGCTTACTTAGGGATGCGCCTTTTATAGTTTGCTCAAACCTTACAACTTATAAAATAGTTTCCCAGGTATAGTATTTGAAAATATCAATTGTGTGTATATTTTGGAAACAGAAATAGTTCTATATTTTACTTTTCTCCTTTAAGGCCTTGAAATGTTTTGCTACTTGGATGAACTTGTCAAATGTCTGAAATATCCTAGGGTCCTGGAAATGAATTTCTTTAAGGTCATGGGAGCCATTCAAAGAAGGACAAAGACATAATGATGACATTTTCAGCATATATATTAATTATTTAGTATATGGAATTTAAATGATTTATTTATTACTTATTATTGTTACAGAAGGAAATTGATGATGCATCTATTAAGTAATATATTGACCATAGTTGTGTGATATTTTTAAAAGTACTTAAAGGAAGTTACTTGATCAATTATAGATTTTCCATAAAATAGTCATACCTGTAAATCACTTTTTCTTATCCAAACATACTAAAGAGTTATGTTAACTTATTATGTAGCAAAAAATGTTGTAGAGATTAATTAGGTTGAAAAGAAGAACAGACCCTCACCAACTCCCATTAATGACAGGAAGATGTTACTTAGCCTGTTAAAATATTAAAATTAAAAAACTTAGCCCTGGCTGGTGTAGCTCAGTGGATTGAGTGCGGGCCTGCAAACCAAAGGGTCACGGTTTCAATTCCCAGTCAGAGCCCATGCCTGGGTTGTGGGCCTGGTTCTCAGTTGGGGGCACATGAGAGCAACCACACACTGATGTTTCTCTACCTCTCTTTCTCCTTCCCTTCTCCTCTCTCTAAAAATAAATAAATAAAATATTTTTTAAAAAGGAGTGGTTACATTTATTTAAAAAAAGCTGAGAGGAAGTATGATTAGTTATAGGCCTAGTCATAAAATAGAGTTGCTTCCTGTAGTAGAGTTGTGTTATTTAACTATAAAATGACATTATTTTCACATCAAATGACCAAGCATTTGACATATTAAACTGTTATAGTCACTAGAATAATTGTTTTAACTTTAATTTCAAAGGACAAAAATAGTGTTGATGTTATTCTTATTGAAAGTTGCCAGGTTAGTAGATAAGAAGAATAAACTCTGTTGTTATTTTGTAACTTATTTTATATGAAGTGTTCATTGCTAGAGTGTTTTATAATAGTATATGCCTAATTAATTGTATTTACATCTATTGTTGGCTAATAAATTATATAAATTATACAAGATTCAGTACAGATATTGCAAATAGATACCGACAAATACTAAACACAAGTTATGAATTAAAGAATACGGCTAGAAATTAGTAGTTGATAAAATTAAATAGTAAAAAGAAAAATCTATATGGTGGGATTCCTAGACATATGCATTTCTTCCCTTTTAATAATTTGCCATGAAGCAAGCATCTTTTTGCTATATTATAATACTTGTAGCTCAGATGTTCAAGTGTGTCATTTAAAAACAAGGACGTACTTCACTTTGCCTCTTCTAATATTCAAGGACTGTCATAATTCCATCTGTAGAAACATTGTTTGCAAGTTAATTTACATAAATTTTCTTTCAGACGTTTTCCTTTTTAACTTACGTCACCATGGATTTTGGCTGCTTTAGTCCCATTAACAATAGTAAAAGCATTTTGGAATATTAAGCTTATTCAGACCATTTTCTCTAGTTTCATGTTGTAATTTATTTTATTGATTTATTGCACTATGCCAAACACTTTGTGATAAAATATTATTTTATTGTATCCAAATTGTTTTTAAACAATATGATTCTCTTTGTGCAAAAGCCAAATATGTCTGAAATTACTATTAAAGTGTAATTATTCATTTCCTCTTTTCTTCATATTAGTTTATTCACTCAATCATTCAATAAATCTACATTTATTCAGCATCTACTATGAAACTTGGGACAGTACTGGCAAGTTTGTGAACATCATGGGAATTAGTGCTCCACAGAGAGGGATGGAGCATAAATGAGTGAAAAATAAATAAAATATAGTGATGACTACAATACTGTGAAGAAAACAAAGATCAAGAATAATTGCTTATGTGGGGCAGACTAATTTACATATATGTACTTATGTGGCTCAGACTAATTTACTTGTGCATATATATGAGAATACATGCACCTGTCACTATCATGCATATTAATAAGACATAAAATCGTTTTTTGATGAGGAGATATCCTTTTGCAAATTTCTTTCCATATATTCAACACAAAAATGACAAAACTAAAAGAAAATATACTTTCAAGTCAATAGAAATTTAAATACTTTCTAAGATATCTTGATGGAATTTTTTAAATTTTTAATCAGATTTATTAAAAAGAGAGAAAAAAGACCTTGAAAGTTATTTTCTATGTGACTAATGCAGTTTCAATAAGCACAATTCATATTGTGTTGAAAACTCACACTGTGGTAAGTGGACAGTTTCATACGGATGACTTATATTTGACTTATACAATACGAAGCATTGTAACAATTTTTTGAAAGGACATATATTAAATGTCATTTTCTGCTCTTTAAAATACAATAAAAACATTTAAATACTTCTTAAAATTGACAAATTTAAATTATATACATTATGTTGGTTGAATCCTCTTTCCTTCTTAAAATGTGAAAATGACTACTTAACTTTTTAAATCACAGTTTAAAAATCATCATGCTTATTTTAATTGACCTTCTGGCTTGGTTCAGTTTTCCATTCTTGGGACATATATTATGTTTTAGATTGTCCCGTGGTTTCAGGGTTTTATGAATGGCAAGATGCCATCAGGAATGTAGGTGCTTTTCTTTCTGAGTCTTCATTGCATCTAATTAAGAATACAACTTAACCAGCCATTAAAAAAATAAAATCTTGCTCCTTTTCTTGCTTCTTAATTTCATGGGAGAATAATTTATTTTAACTGTACTGATTTTCTGCTTTGCTCAGAGACCAGATTTGTATAATAATATCAATTATATTATTGTATAAGAAGCATTATTTCCTGAAAATAATTAGTCTCAATTAGTTGTTTTTTTTCTTCATGGTTTGACAATTATTCTCCTTAGACATGTTTAATATAGAGAACAGAATGAAAAACCATGGAACTATTAAAACAAAAACATCAGTGTGAACTTCTGCTAACTGAGAGGAAAACTCTTAAGACAACATAGCATGTGGTTAAGAACAGAGGCATAGTTGCCAGAGCAAGCTCGAGCTCAGTTCAAATCAGCTCTGTTGCCACCATTGGGCAAGTTACTTAATTGCCTTAGCCTCACTTCCCTCATGTGTAAAATAGAGAAGATAGTATCTCTCTCAGAGTGTCCTTTTCATTGTATATATATATAAATGCCAGCTTTTTATAAACACTATATTAATTTAAGATATTTTTAAACATTTTTCACATAGCTGTTTAAAACATTCTACCCAGCCTGCAATGATCATAAAATAGTGTGATCTTAGGTTGAATATATGTAGACAAAACACACTTTAAATTTTTTTAGTAGGCTACTATTATTGAATGATTACATTGTGCTCATAGCACAACCACATCAGATCTCCTAATTTAAATTTTCTAAGCTTCTACAAGCATTTAGGGATATTTTTTAGGTTTTTTGTAGACATCATATGAACATCTAGTATTATTTAATTGTAGTTGTATTAAAGTTATGGTTGACAAAGAATTTCATTTAATGAATGCAGTAGAATATCCTTTGTCTAACTTGAAAGAACAAAATGTGAATAGTGAAATACAATGGAATTATGTATTCCATTGAGGTTATTGTAATTCATTTCTAATATGCTACCTCTCAGCAAAATTTAATATATGAAATGATTAATTATACAAAAAATTTACAGTTCTTAATATTGGCATCCTTAGAGTAACCTAGCTTTTGAAATTCTGTAATCCTTAGAATTATAAATTAGGAATTGAATTTTGTGCATGTTTACAAAACGCTTTTCACTTCTGACTTTACAGCTCATGTTGAATTTCGTACAAGTGAAACTAAGCTGAGAACACATAAAATATTGATTGTCATATGCAGCTTTCCCCACAGAAAGTGTGTTTCATGAGAGCTCCCCCACAGACTAGTGAATCTGGAATAAAACCTCTCTTCCATAAGTTAAAGACCTAGAATCTGCTTTTTCTCTCTTCTTTTTTCTCCCTGCTACAAACAGCCATACTGTAACCGACAGCCACTATCACACTCCTACTTTAACTCACTTACATTTGGCAAAAATAAATAACACTCAAAAACAAATTTACATTTCTAAATATTATTAAGACATAACATTTTATTGAATGCTAAGATAAATTCTCCAAGACAAAATTGATCACAAGTTGAATGCATATGTTAATGATTGCTATGTCCTATTCATCTTATGTGACATTCTTACAATTAAAAATCACTAGAAATATAAAGATAAAGTTATTTAATGACTTTACATGCTCGTTTATGTTTTAACAGCTGCCCTCAGATTCCTCTCAGTGGTAATTTTCCTGAAAACAGATTTTTGTGATTCATGTTACTATTGAAAGTAGCAACAAACATTCTTTTGTCAGTTAATAGTATTCTAACAATGATGGACCCTCATTTACTCAACTTTATTACCTTTGATAACTGCCAAGACTTTGGAGGTCTCAGATCTTTTGTTAAATATGGCCAGCTGACAATTGGATAGTTTCACGTTCTGGTAGAAATAGAAATTATGTATTTCCTGGAACAAACATCACATAAATACACCAATGAAATAAATGTACCATGAAAAACAAATCTTATCAGCACTTCTTCTGGTAATTAAGAGTCCTAGATTATTACCAAAATAACACATCATTTGAGTACTTCCCCGATTCTCAGTTATGTGCCATAGCTGCTAATAATCTTTAGACTGTCCAGAAGAACATAATGGTCCATCTTCTCCTGAAAGTTCACTCTCTTATTCAGAGATGCAGACAGGAGTTAGAGAGGGAGAAAGAGGGCGCCTGCCTATCTGGGCAGAGCAGGAGTCCAGCAGTCTCAACCTTGGTCGTTCAGGTGGCAGCACACCACAGCCAGGTCATCCTCAGACCCTTTGTTTTCACTAGTAAAAGTTCAGCTATGGCTGAATGTCGTATTTCGTTTATAACCATTCAGAAATTTTATTTAGTGAAGAATAAAAAATTATTCTTCAGCCCTGGCTAGTGTAGCTCAATGGATGGAGTGTGGGCCTGCGAACCAAAGGGTCGCCAGTTTGATTCCCAGTCAGGGCACATGCCTGGGTTGTGGGCCAGGTCCCCAGTAGGGGGCACATGAGAGGCAACCACACATTAGTGTTTCTCTCCCTTTCTTTCTCCCTCCCTTCCCCTCTCTCTAAAAAATGAATAAATAAAATATTTTAAAAAATAAAAACAAATTTATTCTTCAAAAAAAATAAAGTAAAACATTTTATAAAAAAGAATTTTTAAGATTAAAAATACTGTTCACTAGTTTTAGTATTTAGTTTATCAGAATGTGTAGGAGTAGTCAAGGGCATGCTCAAGTGACTATAGACAAATTAGGGTTTGAAAACATTCACCTAGATCAAACTACAAATCAGGAAGCTCAGAGGAGACAAGACACGCCCAAAGTGCCATAGTTGATGGAAAAGGTTGTTCAAAATCAACATATCATCCTGTATTTATGATTTGCACAACATTTATAAAATAGGGTAGAACAGGTGTCCATAAAGTATGACCTGTGGGCAAAATCCAGCCTGCAGTTTGTTTTGTAAATAAAATTTTATTGGAGCACAGACATACTCACTTATTTGCATATTGTCTATGGCCACTTTTGTGCTAGATGGCAACATGAACTAATTTTAACAAAGACCGTGTGACCCACAAAATATGAAATAAATACTACCTCTCTTATTATAGGAAAAGTTCACCAATCCCTGGTATAGAGAGTTAAGGTATGAGGATACAAGAAGAATTAATATTTTCTAAAAAGTGTTGTTCATTGTGCCTATCAAAAAATGTTTGAAAATTTACACTGAAGCTCTAATAAAGTATAAAGTCTATGGCCACCCACAAATTCTGTAAAGACTGATTCTGTCATAAGTTACTTTTCACTTTTTAAATATCAAGAATCTAAGACCCATCATATTATGTTTGATAAAGATACAATGTATGAAGTTCTATAAAAAGGTAGGGATAATATTATCTACATTGTATTGCAACAAAACAGAGGGAAAATGAGAAAAAAGTCATTGTGGGCAAGGCATAATAGACATACTAGAACATACAGTAAAAGGGAAAAATGATAGACATGCATTTTCACTCTGTAAAACTCCCTTGCACGGGAAAGAAGTGGTTGTCAGTGCCTGTGCGTTTCCTTGACAGACCGCCACTCCGCACAATGGCAGCATTTGTCTTTGGTCTGTGGACCTAAGACATTCAGTATCGATGTGACCTTTCTCAGCACAGGTAATAATAAGGTGGTCAGTCATGCAACCAAAAGATCGAGTTTAAAGTTAAAATTAAAGAAGAATTCCCAGCACTATAGCATTTCATTTTATGTAAAGGCCTCCCCTGGCCAGGCTCGTTTACTTGTCATAGGTCCCCAAATGAGAATACGAGGTTGACATGAAAGATAGAAACAAGTATAGTAGTCTCATTCCATAGAAAAGGAGCTAACAGAAACACTAGAACAAGCCTATTAGATGACTTAAAAGAATAGAAAAAAGAGCAATTAACACAAATATCTAATCTCTATCATGTCCTTGAAAAAATAACATGTCCAAGCAGTAGTTCAACTAAAGGTCATGGTGCCTTACTTCTCTGGAGAAGTCAGTTAAAAAGTCACTACAGTTTTTTTTTTGTTACATATTGTTGACTATCTCAAAATATTTACATTTGTAATATCATTATAAATATACAAGTATATAAATATATATTATAAATATAACATTTATAATATCATGGTTGGTTTCTAGCAATAAGGAAACTTCATTTCTTATTTACTTTCTGCTTGCACTTAGCATTTAAACTGAGATGAAGTTGGGGCTTCAGTGACTCTGAAGTGTTCAGAGTTCAGGGAGATTCAGCTTACCACATCTTTTGTGTTGACAGATGAGGACACTGACGCTCGGAGAGCCCCGGTTCTCGGAGCTATGCTGCGGGGAGGAGCAAGGCTGGTAGACCAGAATCAAATGATGCCAACTTCCTGCCATAGGCTCTTTGTACAGTACCACCCTAATTCCCCTACTTGGAGAACTTTTATTCAGTTTACTTATTATGGTGTGACATGGAATTAGGATGTATTGAAAGGCTCGATTTGAGAATATTTTCTTCAACATTGAAATACTATCATTCATTTTGCTGATATGTGTGTTTGTGATACTATGAACTTTGAGGCCTATTTGGCCATCCTTTTTAGGGTCCAGTTCTAGGTCTCCAGATGAGGACACAAGGTGGACATGAAAGATACAAATAAGTAAGGTAGCTTTATTTCAAAGAAAAAGATCTAGAGACTTCCAGGATCAGACATACTATGACAAGCCTACTGGATGACTTAACACATGGAGTCTAAGGCTTGGGTCACACTTCCCTGAGAACATAAGCACTAGGTTACTCTTCACAGTTTCAGTGACTGTATCAAGCCCTTGACTATGGTTTCTGTCTGCATCACCAAACTATCACATTTCCTGGTGGAAAATTCTATTGTTTCCCTCTCAGCTAATGTTAAATTCAAAGCCCAATAACAATGCCACGGGTGGCTCACTAGGGGTGCATGTATCCATTCTTGTATTTGGTGGATGTTTTAGGGTGCTCATTAGGTAGGAGGTTGTCTTAGTCTTCTGAGGCTGCCGTAACAAAATATCACAGACTAGGAGGATTAAACAACAAATATTTATTTTCTCAAATGTTTTGAGGCTGCGGTCAGAGTAATTTCATCTAAGGGCTCTCTTCCTGACTCGCAGATGGCCACCTTCTCGATGCATCTTCAGTACGGTAGAAACAGAAGAAGAGCAGGCCCTCTGGTTTCCCTTCTTATTAGAACACTAATCCCATCATAACCCTTGCCCCCTGCTCCATATGACCTCATCTAACCTAATTACCTCCCAAAGGCCCCTCTCCAAATATCATCATACTGGGGGTTAGGGGCTTCAACACGTGCATTTTGAGAGGACACAATTCAGTACGTAGCACAGGAGCTACACTGGGCACAAAGGATGCAAGGATAAGTAAGACACAGACATTTCATCTAACAGGGAAGACATTTAAAATAATCATAAATCACTAGGCAATGTGTGGAGTGCCATAAATGAACAAAATACAAGCCCTCTAAGGAATGTATTGGGCCAAAGTATCTGTTCTTCATTTCACAGAAGAGATGAAATTTAAGTAGGACTCAGGAGGACATGGGAGTGTTTTGGTGCCGAAAAGACATAGGTAGGGAATTACAAATATTCACATAGAAGCAACTACATAATTTGCTAGGGGCCCAGTATAAAATGAAAATGGTGGGGGACTCTTGATCCATAATTATTAAGAATTTCAAGATAGTGATATTACATCCTTAAACCAACTATGGACAAGATGATAGATATTATATGATTGTACTTATATGAAGTACCTAGATTCATCAAATTTAGAGACAGGAAGTAGCCTAGTGTTTACCAGGTGTCGGGAGTGGAGAATTAGGAGTTAATTTTTGAGGTGTAAAGAGCTTCAGTTTCAGACGATGAAATAGTGCTGGCAATGGATGGCAGTAATAGTTGCACAGCCGTGTAAATGTACTTAATGCCAGTAAACTGTACACTTAAAAATGAGTAAATGGTTAATTTTATGTTATGCACATTTTACTACAAAAAATAAATAAAGCCATCTGTCTACTTTCTCTTGTTTGAAAAAAGAAGAAAAAACTTTTTAAAAAAGGGAATGATAGGTCAACAAAGGGTGGATTTGAGATGTTTGGGTGGGTAAAGTGGGCATTTTGACAACGTGGTTTCTCCTTTGGTATGTTTAATTGTAATGTTTATTGGACATCCTTGCAATTTAAGATGACACTTTTAAAATAAAAATCTCTCCTGATGATGACTTGAGCCCTGCCACTCACTGGGAGAATCAGCAAAACCTTGTAGGATCTTATTCAGAATTGACATTTCTGTGTTGTAATTTTGTCCTTGTTTATTTTTAATTTTTTTTTGTTTCACTGGAAAGATGATCCTCAGTTTTGAGTGTTACAAGTGTGCAAGTTGCTTTGTTACACTAAAACTAAATGTGTAAACACACACACACACAATTAAGAAAACAAAATGCATGACCTTTCTGAGTCCAGAGCGCTGCATGAGTGCTGGGAGGTGTGACCATGAAGCAGGCTCTGATTCGCAGCACGCTAGGGAAATGGTAAGTCCTTGGATCTGGCTAGAATCCTGAAGGCTTGCATGTGGGTGTGTTAGAGATGGCAGGAGATGAGACCTGGAATAGTAGACGGAGACCAGATTGTTTCAGCAGATGGTATAGCTTGCCTACACAACCATGTTGACCCTTCTTTCTTCTTAATAAGCCACCTGTTTTGTTCAGGTGTTCATCCCTTGGGCAAAGTAATCCTATCACAAGCTCAGAGTTTAGTACTGATTAGCCTATGGAAGCAGAGTAATACTCAGAGTATCTCCGTTGCCAGCAGTCACTTCAGCAGCAGCCTCAAATACGTCTTTACATATTTTCTTCCAGGGGCTGGGAAACACATGAAATCCTGTTTCAGGAATAGTCCTGGGAATTTCATATTCCCCCATAGTGAACTTCAGCAGTGACACTAGCCATCACCTACAATACTCATTGTATTTGTTTAACTGTGGTCTTTTTTTCTCTGTGTCCTTTTTCTGGTGAATTATTATTTTCTTCCCATGTGCACATAGCTTATTTTCTGCCTCAGAGGGTTACTCAAGATTAATTAGTGGCCCCCTGTGTACAGAAAGTGAAGACCTCTGCAGTTTATCATTGGGGAATATCAGTTACTGTGCTCTACAAGTCCAGATGAAAAAATTTTGAATACTAGGGCATGTATTATAGTGTTACATGAAAAATATGCCATGACCATTTTTAAAGTTTATCAGGGCTATTTTGTCACTTTAGATGTAAAATTTTAATATCTGCTAAATATAACATCAGGTGAATTACATTAATTTGAATAGTTGTATTATACAGCATAGTATATTTCAAGACTTGTTTTTGTTGGGCCATCAAAACACATTGTTACAAGTAATTCTTTATATCTATGCAGACATAGCATCATCATATCTGTAACTTAAAAGGCATTTTCACAAAATTAATATTCATCATAGCATATTTAGCTATGTAAACATCTTCTAAAAACTCAGTTTCAAGATGGTATTTATCTGGAGATTACATGCCATTTGGCCCTATTTATCATCTTAGCTTAATAACTTTTAAAATTAAGTATATACTTTGTTCAATATATTGTGCTAAATGATTCTAGAACTTAATTAGGAATGAAAAGTCTACCCAAGCTTGTGCGTCACACAAGAGTGCATTGATTGTGGTAGTAAGAAGACCAGAGACACAACAACATGGATGAAACTGGAAAGCATTATGCTAAGTGAAATAAGCCAGGCAGTAAAGGACAAGTACCATATGATCTCACCTCTAACAGGAACCTGAGCAACTAAACAAACAAGCAAACAAAATATAGCCAAAGACATTGAAATAGAAA